>SNQJ01S0116490.1:15405-38427 GCA_010110895.2 Picea sitchensis | reverse complement strand
ACTATAGATCAACTCCCATCGAGGTACCTTCTAAAATTAATCATTCCAGGACCTTGTTGTGCAAATCGGTTCTCATGGGGATAACGTGAACCAAAACAATAGTCATCAATTATAATCATAAATATAATGGATAGTAAATTTGTCCTTTAACGCAATAAGTAACATTTAATCCTTAACTACAGATCAATAATTAACAATCTATCCTGGAATCAGTTGACGCAATGAGTGAAATTTACATTATCCTTCATTGCATGATCTAACTTGTAAATTGATCGACCATAAGTGTGAACCAATAAATGTAGCGACCCCCCAGAGTTCCTAGTCCTTAAATAACACAATATCTCAACTATTATAAATCCATGATTGATACTAGATCCTAATCAATTAACACATAGTTATCAATAATTGTTAACACTTCTTAAGCGTTGGCAATAATAAAGAAGATCCTAAGAAGTGCCTTTATCTCCAAGGATCTATTGTTACAAGACCATAGGTATAACATTTCCCACGGAGTAGAATGGGTACCTCTTAACCATATTACCCAAATTTCTCCTCCCACACTGTTAACAATAATACTCATTTATTATTAAAATAAGACACCTTTCGGTGCTAACTTGATAATCCTTACATTTAACACTCTAATTAACCATTATGAACTTTATCGATCAAATCAGTAGCCTTGTATTCAAATTAATCATTCAATTAATAATCCTTATGATCATTATTGTCTAAAATTTAAGAATCATTATAATCAGTCATAATAATTTATCGTTTTAAAAATGGACACTTTATTTCATCATTGTCTAAAATTCAGGAATCGTTATAATCACTTGTAATAGTTTATCATTATAAAAATGGACGTTGTATTTCATCATTGTCTAAATTTAAGAAGCATTATAGTCACTTATAATAATTTATCTTTATAAAAATGGACACTTTAAAGTAGAGCCGCAACATATCTATTTCATCGAATGATCAAGAGCATACGCAGATTAAAAGTGGTTCACCATTTCGATTACTACAACACTGAAATAATACAGTAACAATGCTTGACCCCTGCACATCAGATTATAACAGCAAAAACTACAAATTCAGAAAATATCTAATATTTAACAATAAAGGGAATTATCTGTTTCTGAGACCAACCGAACTGTTTTCTTCATGGCGTAACTTCCCAGAAGGTAGAAGGGGTAGTATGTCGAGGTAAAATTGAAAAACGCACCCAGAGTTTCGCTCGCAGGGTTAGGTGAATCTGACAACTGGAAGCGTGGTTGTTACAGACCACGCCCTCGACAAACTCACCATGCGAATTTATTATGGAAGTGAATATAGACAGACCGGGGGTTAAGTTCGGTGATTTTTTTCTTTTTCTCGTCCGGTAAACAATATGGGTTTAACAACGAGAATGTGTTTGACTGCACGTCGGTTATGAAAGGGTTGAGGTGTACAATGATGTCACTGTTGCAGCGCCTTCAGAGAGGGATTTAAAGGATTTACCTAACAAGTACGCCCAAAATTTCACTGGCCGCAGGCGCAGGCATAGATACGAAAACCAGTCACAGGTATCACAGTAACGAGGTTAGGTGAGTTTTTAGAATTGAGGTAAACGTTCCAGTCCCACTGGCATTGGAGGAAATGTTGCTCTTACACTAAGCGCCATAATCCCACAAATTCTTCATTTGCACCGTAGGGCTTCTCCTAACTAAATTTGGGTTTTAGCAAAAGTTTGAGCGTGGCCGGAGCTCAACAGAATCCAGTTCATTGCGATTTTGTTTTTGTTTGTGTCTTTTTGTTTTTGTTTTAATTTAGATGTCGAAGAAAGAAAAGAAAAGGTTCTAGCTCATAACCAGAGATCGTGACAGCCAGCAAGGCGTGAATTAACAAGAATTAACCAATTGAACTCAAAGAAAATCCGTTAAACTTCAAGATGCGGGGGCCCTACATGAATTTCGGTTAGAGGTTGAGCTACCGCTAAGGAGGGGAAGAAACTGGAACAGAACACTGTTCTCCCAACAACACATCTCACTCTTCGATTAACCATGGAAGGGTAGTCCTGGCTTACAATGCCATAATCCTCAACAAAACTGTGGGTAAAATGCCATTCCGCTGAGGGGGCAGGCTTCAAACCGCGGCGAAGGTTAGATCTCAGTTCCGAATACATTTTAGGGATGGAACAGATCATCAATAACAAGGGTTCCACCTTCAAGAGGCAAGGAGGCATAAACTCCAGGACTGTTACGGTGGTAAAAGAATACCTCTACGGAGCTCACTCAATGCCTTAATCTGATATAATATTTCAGACTTATAAAATTAAACATAAAACTTCACAAACCCTAACAGACACAAATTCATCCTGAAACCAGATATATAATGACAGTCTAAAGTTGATCTAGGTAGAAGGAGGGGTTCTCTAATCATTTCTTTCATGAAGGAAATCATTGAACTACACAATAACGATCTGAGAGCGAATATACCACAACCCCAACGCAGACGTAATAATTTTACACGATACAGGAAGAGCACAGAAATAAAACACGCCAACACAGAAGCTACCACGGACCGAGATAAAATCACACAACACAATAGGAGGACACACAGCAGGGGTGTATCGGCAAGGCAAGAAGGAAGGTTCAGCCAGGTAAAATGCACAAGGTGAGGAAAGAAAAGTTGCGCCAACAACCAAAATTTCAAGGTAAAATCGCACAACTAGCATAAGACATTAGCTGCTAAGGACAGCCACAGTGGTAGCCATTTTAATGATACAACGCAATGGAGGGAGTATAGTTCATTCCAGTTCATCCCTAATCTAATTACAACAGATGAATCGACCTTTTTGCAATAAAACAATCATAGTCACTGAAGTAATAACTATGCGTTCTACCTGCTAAATACATGAGCATATCGTTGCCTTACGCTTGCCGCAAATGACTCTGGTGCTCCGTGCCGCTCCTGCTCTGCGCCGCTCATGCTTGTCGACCGTAGAGACTACACCAGTACCTCCCAGCCAAATGCTAGGGGTACTCTGCTTCCCCCTTAGCCCCCCGAGCCGCAAAGGGACCACACACAGTCCAGGCAGTAACCTAGCTTCCCCAGCTCGCCTCCAAGGCTGAGCTACCACTCTAATACAGCTGAGGAAATCCCCAACTTCACCGGCACATCCATATACCGCACTGCTAAATACATGAGCATATCACAGGCCTTACGCTTGCTCGCGAATGACTTCGGGTGTCTCACGCTTCCCTCAAGTCATACTGGCCATGCTTGTCGCATCAGAGATTCACACTACATTCTACCAAATGCTAGGTACTGCTTCCTTAGCTCCCCGAGCCGCAGTACTACACACGCCCGCAAGAATTTGATCTGCCCCAACCCAACTCCTCACAAGCAATCACCCAGCTTGCTATTTTGGCAACATAACAATACCTAATAGAATCCTCTCATCTCTTTTTATCCCTTTTCCTTTTTTGACTTAAATCACATTTTGTTTTAAGTTTTTAGTCAAAAACCCTAAATCATATTTATTTCCTTTAAGCCTTTTATTTCATATATATAAATATTTTTTTAAAACTCAAAAGGTAAAATGCACTAAGCATCTTTTCATTATTTTATTTAAATTCATGATATATATTTTTTCCTTTAAACTCCCATTAGTTAACCAATTAAATTCTTCTTTTGAAATTTACAACCACCTATTGGAACACTTTAATCTCTTTAATTTTACCCTACACACTTTATGGAGACTCACATTAGCTTAAGTGGGGTTTTTGTTTGTTTAATTTTATTATTAGCACAAGTATTGTTAGTGCTAGCTAGAGGAAATGAACTTCTAATGTTATTTGAATTGCAAACTTGTTGTGAGCTAGAATAATGAGCTAGAATATAATGGCATTGTTATTAGGAGATGGTTAAGTTTTGATTATTAGGTTAGGGCGAAGCAGTACCTTCCCTAAAAAGATAATTATCAAGCTTATTACTGGGAATGAGGAATGGCCTTATGTATGCATTTAAGGAAGGGATTACTTTATGAATTCAATTAAAGGAGGAATTGTTTTATGTATTTAATTAAGGAAGGAAACTCCTTGGATTAGGTGGAGGTTTCAAATCATAGGGGTAATGAATATTTAATGTAGTCTTGAATTATAATATTTTTTTTTTTTGACACAGGACCCAAATTCTGAACTCGTGACGCCTGGTTAGGGGAATTGTTTAAGGACTTATTAAGGTGTTGATGACTTAGGTCTATTTACGCTGATTCCTTCATCCACATTAATGCGACGTGCCCTTCAGGATGCACCACGTGCTCCAAGGGTGCCACTCGCCTCTTGAGTTTCCTTTATGCGACGTCCCTTTCAGGATGCACCACGTTCTCCAAGGGTGCCACTCACCTATTAAGTTTCTTTTGTGCGATGTGCCCTTCAGGATGAACCACGTGCTCCAAGGGTGCCACTCACCAACTGGACTGATTGGTAGACATATATAACCCATGGAGTCAACACTCCGCCAGGTGAACTTGTGGGAGACTAAGGGTTCTATGGAATAAGGCCCCCGCCTTATTGCATGCCCCTTACAATCATCGTGAGCGACTGTCACAGTCTGCCCTCACGGCATTGTGGATCCTCTTGAACTAGGTAATCGTTAACCTACAGTTCGAGCCACGACGAGAGTGCTAGTAGGTGGTGGCAGGGTTGTTGTCCACCCCTCTCCCTCAACCTCTCTGGAAATCGTGTGTGGCCCCTTTACTCCATATGTGAGTCTGGTCGGCAAGCTATCGTCAGCCTGCATCATCAAAAATCATGTCAGAACATGTCAATATCATATCATCAAATCAAATGAAATATCACAGTAAATAAGTCAACCCAAAAGCACACTCCCTGACTCAATCTGGAGTCCAAGGGGGTTCCACCGATGCCTCTGCATCCTCAAGGTCAAAAACCCTGCACATTCATTACAACTGAGTCAAATAGAACCTGTCTACATCACATAGTAAAACATCATGTCGCCTATCATAATGCATCATAATCAAGTATAAATGTTTTAACATCAGAAGGTCCAAATCACTTGCGAGCAAGTGTCCTCAAATAATAAGTTTTCTCAGTGTGCCAGAGAGGGATGTTACATAACTCTAAACTAAAAACTAGGAGAACAACCAATCACATAATCACATGAGTATGATAGGTGTCCTTTACTTAGAAGCTAAGTGTCCTTATCCTAACAAAGAAGAACACACTAATTTCTAAAAACATTTATACTAGAAAATACTTAGACTATATAACTTTAGGATTATGAGGCTAACAATGTCATTTGGAGTAACAAATTATTTTTCAAACCAAAATTCTTTCTTTGAGTTGTTGAATTTACCTTTACCCTTTCTGTTTTTCTGATATAAAGGACTAAGGCGATGATTAATCTCATATAAATATTTACTTTCAGTTTCATAAAAAATGAGATTTCCACTGACAATGAATTTTCCATATGAAAGTAATCTATACCCTTTCTTTTCATCAGAGTATCCAATGAAGATACACTTCAAACTTCATTTTTCTAATTTAGTTCTCTTTTCCTTAGGAACTAAAGAATAACATGTTGAGCCAAAAACACTAAAATGATTTACCTTGTGTTTAAAACCATACCAAGATTCATAAGGTGTTTTTCCATCTAAAGCTTATGTAGGTGATCGATTTATGAGATAAACTGCAGTATGGACTTGTTTAGCCCAATATTTTGTGCTCAACCATTTAAATTGCATCATAGATCTTTCCATGCCCATGAGAGTTATGTTCATCCTTTCAGTAACTCCATTCTATTGTGGAGTATAGGAATTTTTCATTTGCCTCTTAATTCCATTATTTTGACAATAATCATTGAATTCCTTTGAAGTGAATTCACCTCCATTATCAATTATTAAAGAAGCAATCTTTTCTCTAGTTTCATTTTCAATCATGTGTTGCAAATTTAGAAAATTTTCAAAATATTTAGACTTTTCCTTTAAAAAGTACACCCATGTCATTGTTGTGTGGTCATGAATGAACAATATAAAGTATCGACATCCATCAAAAGAAGATTCCATTGGACCACATATATCACTGTGAATCAACTCCAACTACTTTCTCACCATGATCTGGTTGTAAAATATTCTCTCTTTTTCTTGCCTAAAATACAAGCTTCACACTTGGAATTTTCTTTCTGAAAGTTGGTAAACCCTTTACCAAATATTGGGACTTAATTTTCAAAAGACTATCAAGGTTTAAGTGACCAAATCAAAAATTCCATAATCTGAATGAAAACATTTTGGAATTTACTGTTATTGCAACCTATTGCTTTCTTTGGATGACTTTCCCATTCATTCTTAGTAACTTCCCTTCTTCATATCCGGTCATTATTGTTTTCAGGTTATCCTTCTCTTACTTCATATTCACCAAACCATCTTCCATGACAATTTGATGTCCAACTTGTGTTATTGTGACTAAGGATAGTAATTTTATTTTAAAAGATGGTACATACCAAACATTTGAAATCCATTTTCACCAATTCCAGGGAGGAAAACTTTCATTGAACCTTTTACTTGAGGTATATGAGTTGTATCATCAGATAAATAAATGGGAGTTAGTTGAACATATTTGTAATTCCAAAAATATTATTTTTGATCATTCATATGTTGAGTAGCTCATATTCCCAATATCAAATCATTTTCAAATGAATCTACATGCTGAACTGCTGAAAAAACATATTCATATTCATCATCCTGGTAATCTTGATCTTCTGAATATTGAGTTGATTGTTGAGAATTTGAATTTGATGTCTTCTTAAACTTTGGCAATTGATCATTGCCTGTAAGACAATTTGATGCATAATAACCCATCTTTAAACATATTTTACATCTTACTTGACTGAAATTTTTGCCTCTTCCTCACTATGCATTATTATAGCAAGGATTACTTTGAATATTTTGTTGATTAAAATTTTTACGACCTATTCCATGACCTCGATTAGTAGACTGATTCTAAAAATTTTCAAAATTTGATTTTCCTCTTCCTTTAGAACTTTCATCTTTAGTGAAAAGAATATCTTCTCCTGATTTTTTTTGGTTTCCAAACGATTTACTATGTTGATCCAGTAATTCACTAAGTGAATCCAAAGTCACAGTTGATAACTTATCAGTTATTTCCAAAGTCTTAGGAAATGGCTGATAAGATGGAGGCACACAGTTGATAACTTATCAATTATTTGCAAAGTCTTAGGAAAATGCTGATAAGATGGAGGCAATCCATTTATTACAATGGAGACTAGAAAACTATCTTCAAGTTTAGAAAGAATGCCTTTGATTATTTCCTGATGAATTTTCTTAATCCTCTAAATGTATTGTAATAGATTACCATTGTATGTTAATATTGTTTTAATAAATTTCATTTTTAGATCAACTCTTTTATATTCAACAAGAGTATTAAAAAAATTCTTTAATAGATTCCAAGCAGGCCATGCATCTTTGAAATTCTCAATATGAAAAAACATGTGTTTAACTACATAAGAATGTAGTACAGAAAGTATTTTTTCATCTTTTAAATTCCATTTTTCTAAAGAAGTAGCATCGGAGTGATTAGTTGGAGAACTATCACCATCACAGATATCATGGCATAATTCATTATAGATCAAAGTGTTATGCATGTGCCGACATCAATATTTGTAATTCTTTGGTCCATCTAACTTGTCTGATTCTATGAATACATTGATTAATTTAGACATGATGTTTGTTTCAAATCAATAATCCACAAAACTCCAAAAGAGAGACACAAGGAACCATGGAGAAAGAGTACACAATCTATGCAAAAATATTACTTTTAAGGGCTTGGCCTTGACCTTTTAAAAATCTCGTTGGAAATGGAGTTTGAGAGAGTATTTTAGTGGACTCTTCTCAACTTTTGAGCATTCAATACTACAATCAAATATTTCAAAGTTTGACCCATTTTACAAGATATATACCCTTGTATAAGTAATAAAATGTGCCCCCCTTGAACTAAAGTCATTAATGAGTTAAAAAATTACAACTAGAATGTCTAAAAATAAAAATTAAAATATCTTTAATTTGGACTTCAATCCAATCCTCAATACGGTCCCCAATCTGGAATTCAATCCGGTCCTCAATCCGGACCTCAATCTGATCCTCAATACGATCCTCAATCCAGACCTCAATCCAGTCCTTAATACGGTCCTCAATTTAGACATCAATCCAGACCTCAATATGAACAAAAAAACTTATGCAACGATTTTAGATAATTTTAATATCAGCTAAAGAACTATCCACCACAATCGCGCAGAAGGGGCTTCAAAAGAGAACACGCAACAATAGTTTTGACACGCATAAAATTCTTGGTGGGTGAAATATCACCAGTCTGATTCACGATTAAATGGAGATGTCTTCGATCCCAATGGATTTTTAGATGCCATATACAAAACTTAGATTCAGAGAAGCGTTGGGATTATGATCCAGATGTGATCCATATAACACACAAATTTGATATGTCCCTCTCTCAACACCTCCATCCACCGAATCTCAAGGGTTTCTTTTACTTCTGAAGGCTGATGTACTAGATCCTATTTCACATAGATTCGCAAGTGGATATCATTTGTTTCGTCTATTACATATCAAAGTCGACCGATGGCCACGTGCAACACTTACTAACTAAACGTTGGAATTTCTAAATTCGGGTTCTGGTTATGGGTACAGAGAAAAAATGCCTCTGATCTAAAAAAGAGAATATTGCCTCAGATCTGTGTTTTAGTTCTCGTAATGTATCAACAAAAACAAATGGGTTGGATCTAGTGTGGGAGATCTCAAGATGAATTTATTTTCCAGGGGATCTGGATCCAATCCAGAGAAATTCAAATCTTCCTTTTCACCGATTTGATGTCATAGAATCAATCTGATGGATTTCTGATAAAATCATATGTGATACATGATCTGGTCCTTGAAACGGACCTTGACACAATCCTAGATACAAAAATTGATACAATCCTTGATACAAAACTTGATACAGTCCTCAATACATACCAGATCTGAAAAATTATAAAAATAAAGAATCTACAACTCTGAATTTAAATTTCCAAATTTATAAAATGATTTGAAGAAATTGTTTACAAATGATCCCTTTTAATAGAATAGAAATAGACCTATGATATCTGAATAAGAAATTCAAATGTACACTTTTATATTCCTAGATCTCTTAGATTTACAGGAAAGAAATATGCGATTAATCAAATCTACAAACTTGAAATTTGTAGATCTAAAAGTCTACCACTCAAAAAGATTAATCAATTAATCAAAACATTGATTGTTGTAATCACAATAACAATTTTCCTTATTTTAAAAAACAACAACATATTACCTCAATATCGTTTCCCTTGACTTTGAAGAGATCCATGTTGATGTCAATAAGTCTTCCTTGCTTTCTTGATCCATCAACATTTCTCTTCCATCACAATTTTCACCATGGCTCTGATACTATGTTGACAAAATTTCCTCAAAGACGTAATTTTATTAATAAATAAAAAGTGATTACAATCTGAAGTGAGAATTCATAATATTCTCCTTAACATCACTTGAAGAAGAATCTATTTTATATAGCTTAACTCTAAAATAAAAACTAGGAGAATAGCCAATCACATAATCACATGAGTATGATAGGTGTCCTTTACATAGAAGCTAGGTGTCTTTATCCTAACAAACTAGAATAAACTAATTTCTAAAAACATTTATACTAGAAAATACTTAGACTATAGAACTTTAGGATTATGAGTCTAACACTAGAGAATACTTTGATGACAATACACCAAGGAGTACCTCCCCCAAATTATAAGGATCTCAAATCTTGATGTCTATAGTTCAGATCATGTTAGTGATATAATTTGACAGAGAAGTTAAAGTCTAGTTGTAGGGATGTTATATTCTTTGCAGTGAAAGTATATTTCAGGTATATCGACTGATGGTCGAAGGTCAAAGTGGATCGATAGTAGGTCAAAGTCGAGGTAGATGGAAAATAGGGTGAAGGTCGAGGAATTCGACCAAGTAAAGTCAAATTCGAAGATATTGAAGGAAATTCAAATTACAAGAGGTCAAAGTGCGGGTGTGAGACGACCGACTAGAGATCAAATGAAGGACCAAATGGTAGTCAATTTCTAAACCTGACTTGGCATTCAATGTAACAAAATCTCAAGATTTGCAGGATTTGTATCCAATGATATGCATGGATATGTAACCATTTTTGGGCACCAATACTTAGGTTTTTGTGTGTTTTAAAGCCTATAAATATGTGTGTTGTAATTCCCTATAGGTTGTTGTTGTAAGGTGATCATAGAATACACTTTTACAGGTTAACTCATGTGTAAGTGCAGGTTATTGGTAATGCATATGTAAGATGAATTGGCAACATGGTTTTTCTTTCATGTGCAAGAAGGTATGATGTTGATTGTGTATTATGTGTGGACCAAGGTTAGAAATGTTACCTTTTATTCTAATTGAATAAGACAACAAAATAGCATAATTCTCAAGGGAATGTTGGTTTTCCCAGTTAATGGTTTTCAGGATAAAATATCGGTGTACTGTGTAATTGCTTGTGTCATTTTATTTCTTGATTAATTATTATTCTCTTATGCTAGGATTAGTGTCGAAGTGCCCTGCATTTCCTGACATGTTGTATTAGAGAATAGGTATTCCCTGACAAGTGATTTATCAAAGTGGTGTAATTCTTTGGTTAGTATATCATATCTCGATTTTCCAATCTTGAATCTGAGAACTAAACACTAGGTACCATAAGAGTCGTATGTCATAAATTGTTTTAAAGATCGCAGTAATAATAACGAACAATTCCAGAATAGATATAGGAAGATTCAATGGCCAAAATTTTGAGCTTTGGAAGCTTAAAGTGGAATATATTCTAGTGGATCAAAAACAACGAACAATGGTATCTCCAGGTACCCATTTGAAATGCATGTCGACTGAAGAATGGGAGAAACTCAAAAGAAAATAAAGATGTACAATATGAATTTGTGTTGCATATTCGGTGCTGCTGAATGTATCAGGTGAGGATTTGACCAAGAAACTATGGGACAAGATGGGAAGATTATACGAGTCGAAACATCTAGTAAATAAGTTGTTTCTCGTAAGGAAATTGTATCTTATGAGGATGAGTGATGGCATTTCGGTGACTCGGAATTTAAATATGTTTAATACCATGTTAATCTAGTTATCATATGTGGATATAAAGATCATTGATGAGAATAATTTTATCATCCTATTATGTTCTTTTCTAGTCTCCCGGGATACCTTAGTCATGGCGATTAGGAGTATGTAACATCCCACTTTGGCACACTGAGAAAACTTATTCTTTGAGGACACTTGCTCGCAAGTGATCCAGACTATTATGATATTAAAACATTTGTCCTTGATTATGATCCATTATGATAGATGACATGATGTTTTACTGCATTGACGTAGACAGGTGCTATTGACTCAATTTTACTGAGTGTGCAGGGTTTTGGACCTTGAGGATGCAGAGGCATCGACAGAACCCTTGGACTCTGGATCGAGTCAAGGAGTGTGCTATTGGGGTTTGATTGTTTTACTATGATTTTAGTACATTTGATTAGATGATATGATGTGGAAATGTTTGACAGGATTGTTGATGATGCAGGCTGATGATAGCTTGCCGACCAGACTCACATATGGAGTAAAGGGGCCACACACGACTACCAGAGAGGTTGAGGGAGAGGTGTGGACAACAACCCTGCCACAACCTACTAGCACTCCCGCCGTGGCTCGAACTTTAGGTTAACGATTACCTAGCTCGAGAGGACCCACGATGCCATGAAGGAAGATTGTGACAGTCGCTCATGATGATTCTAAGGGGCGCATAATAAGGCGGGGGCCTTATTCCTTAGAATCCCTTAGTCTCCCACAAGTTCACCTGGTGGAGTGTTGACTCCAGGGGTTATTGATGTCTACCAATCAGTCAAGAAGAGAGTGGAACCCTTGGAGCATGTGGCGCATCCTGAAGGGCATGTCATGCAAAAGAAACAAAAGGGTGAGTGGCACCCTTGAAGCACGTGGTGCGTCCTAAAGGGCACGTCGTGCAAAAGAAAAAAAAGAGGCAAGTCACACCCTTGGAGCACGTAGTGCGTCCGGAAGGGCACGTCGCGTTGAGGATGATAAAGGAACGAACCTATATGGCCCTAATACAATCAACACTTTAAGAAATTTTAAAACAACTTTCCTAATTAAGTGTCGCCCAGTCCAGAATCTAAGTTGCAAGTCAAAAAATTATCTAGGGGTAAACTTTTGTCTATCCTTAAGAAAATATCTCTATAAAGATAAAATGATAAAGTTTAAAATAAAATAACAAAACCACTTAAGCAATAATTGTGGACTTCATAAATTTTGGGTAAAATGAAGAGAGTAAGAACTTAAATAAAATCTGTGAATATCAAAGGTAAAGAAGAAATTAATTATTTAACATGTGAAAGTGTAAAAAGATATTAAATTAATAATAAAAGGAACAGAGGGTAAATTGCCCAACTACCATTTTGGCTCTAATAAAAATGGGAAAGAAGGAATTATAAAATTTAGGAAACTAGGGAATGGAGGTAACATAATAAGGGAAAGAGGGGAACTTATGGTAAAAAGCGAGGTCAACTTAGTAAAGAATCTGCAATTAAGAACCTTCTAAATTTAACTAAATTAGCGACTTCATTTTTAGGGAAAGTATTTAAAACCTATAAGGGAATATAGGGACACCTAGGAGTAACTCTAGGTGGGTGAGGGAAATGAGACAATTTATTAATTTAAAGAAAACCATTATTGGAGGAAAGTGGGGGATGGATGACACTTGTACGAAGGAGAAGTTTTGGAAGATTTTTATTAAAACTTAAAATTTAATGAGATTAGCGAAAGAATGGAAGTTCTAAAATTCTATAAAAGAGAGAGAGGAGAACGAAGAAGGGGGATCGACTATTAGCGTAATGTTACGTTGTCGGATTAGTGACTTGACTGATTTACTTGTGGGGAGTTGGGATTTTCCAGCTCGGATAGGAGTGGTAGCTCGGCCTTGCAAGGCGAGCTGGGAGCTAGACGTACCATCTGGATAGTGTGTGGCCCCTTTGCGGCTCGGGGGGCTAAGTCGAAAGCAGAGTACCACTAGCATTGGCTGGGAGGTATCGGTGAGGTCTTGACGGTTGACGAGCATGAGCGGCACAGAGTGCGCAGATGACACTCGGAGCAAGTGAATAAGCAATGGTACGCTTTCTTCGTTAAATGGTAGATTGTTGTAAGTTTTTATGACTGGACCTGCATGTTAAATGATGTAAGTAGGATTGATATTCAGGAAGCTAATGACATGCGTGAATGTAGTACTATTTTGGAAGGAAATCCTTCTTGGTGAGGTTACCTAATGTTGCAAATGTACTTGGCAAATGAAATTTGTCTTCCTATCCCTTGTGTATTTTTGAGATTAGACCTTGTTAGATCCAGTTCCAAGGTTCCATTGAGTACCTAATGATACTTCAGAGGAGGTTCCTTCTATGCCTCCAACATTATTGATGTTATGTTCCTTTTGTGTATATAGATAGGGAGTTTCTGAATGAAATGCAGTTAGTTAGGTTCTATGATATTCGCCAACTCAACCTACAATTGTGTCATTCTTTTCTGCCTAACTTAGAGTAGGAACCAGGCAGACATATAGGTTTTAGGCATGATGCTTTTACTGTATTTCTAGATAAAGACGAAAATTTATGTCATTGGCGTTGTTCTAGATTTTCATTTTTGAGTTCACGATAAATAACTTGAAACTTCCAATGTCTTCCTCAGTTTTAACGAAGGGGAAGGTCTACATGGTTATCGAAACAATGGTGGTACATGGTGTTTTTAATAATCATGTTATGCGCTATTGTTGCATCGGTCACTGCCCTATAGTATGGATCATCATGAACAGTAGATTAAAGCTTAAACTATGTCAAGAGTTTACAAGAAAAAAATTATTAAATAGATTCTCCAAAGAGATTCTATCTGGAGACTTCCCGAGGACATCTTCTAGCATCCATCCATCCGTAATTTTACAATGGAAAAATTTCAGACTCTGTTCTTACTGGGGAAACATTTTGTAATTCCTTTTTCAGTGTGCATTTATTTCAACTGAGATTTTTGAAAAAAAATTCCAGCGTCTGACCCTTCAAATTTACTCAACATTCTCCGGAAGGCGTTGCTTTGGGCGTTTACTTGTACCTTTTATCTCTTACTTTACTCCCTTAAATGTTGGAATTTTATTATTGGATGATACAAATTGGATGTTGGTTTGCGAGTTATCCTTTAGATGACAGCGCCCTTACTTTTTCTCCTTCGACAAAATCGCTACAGGACGTTTTTCTTTTGAGGAAGGGCCTATCGGTGCAGTGTTGAAGCCTTATATAGGATATTGATGCCCCTCTACTCTCTGAGTTAGAATCATTCCAGGACAATTTTTCCTATTCTGTGTGTCCAGTCTATGTGAGCCCTTGCCTCCTTCACCTTCCAGCAGTTTCGTTGGTGTGGAAGCATTGTTATGGGCTGCGAGTTTGTTGAAGATTACTGCTAGGCCATTACCCTATCACCTTGGCGAATCTACTCTTGAAGACTTGAATGTTTTTGTCCAAGGAAAACATTGTCTGTTACCCACACGAATTTATGTGGCATGACAACGATGATTTCTCTTTATTCAATAATATTGATATCCTGGTGGCCTGTTATACTCCAATGCAATTTATTTGGTACTTTGGCCTCTAGGAAGAAGAGTACCCACCAGTGTGACTTGCTAAACTAGGACAGAATCCCGACACCTATGTGTCCTGCCTTTTTAGCCACTTATTGCTTAATACAATTTTAATTTATAGACAGAACCACCACTCCTATTCTTTCACACTTGATGTTGGAACTATCTCTCAGTCGCTTCGTCAGTAGTCTTAGATTTAACAAAACATGTTCAACAAATTTGTATATTATCGTGGTTCATACCCTTACTCTAAGGTGTCGACGGTCTTTTGTTCACTATAGTATATTTTTTTACAGTTATGTTATGTCATAGGCCATACCTTTTCCAACGGTGTTAACTATCAGTGATTACATTTATATGATGTATATCTTGTTTTTCAATAATAATACTAATCTCTTTTAACATCATTATTAAATACCTAACGGTTTTAATTATCAATGATTAAATTTATATTATTTATATCATGGTTTTCATTAATAACAATAATCTCCTTGACATCAATATCAAATACCTATTAGTGTATGTGATGGTCTTGTTGTGCTACAAGAAACCCTCTCTTAGTAATAATATTTTAAGTAATGTTCAGAATAGTTATACAAAACAAATTCTGCAAAATAATCAATATTGTTGTTTGTAAGTAATACTTTCAACGCTTGTCATTTAAGATGAAGATTATTGAGATACCTCTAGATTGTGGTGTGTTTATTTTAACTTGTGTTGAATGTGGTTTATTCTTGTGCCCATAGGAGATGCTGACGTATGATCAAATTGTAAGTTTATAATAGAATTTGTGCACCATGAAATTTTAGGATGTGAGACTGATCATGTAAATTGATTTCCTTACTCCATGAATTGATCAATATTTATTTTGCACCATGATATGTGTGGACGGTATTGGGTGTAGTTATTTCATCCACCACTAAAAGGGTAATTAGTTGAATTTACTGACAGATTAATCCCCCGCCTTGACGTAAAGTAGATGTCTCCCTTGCACCTTAAAAATAAATAAAGTTGATTTCTTGTGCACAAACTTATGTCATTTTATGATGGACTTAGTAATCAATTCTCCTGCACCTTGGAATTTATGTGATGTGTGACTATTTCATAGAACAATGTCACGCTTGATCATTGTTGATATTGTGGTCTTAGCATTTTTGGTTTGATATTGATTGTGTCGGGCGAGATGTAGACACCTCCATGTTCCTTAGAACAGTCGCCAGCCCTGAGACCTTAAATGGTTAAAATCTACGGGAACCTAGGCTTCAGCGTTGCTTATGTGTCTTGGAGGTCCTAACCATTGCAGGATAGGACAGGCGGGTAGTCAGTCTTATTATTTGTTCAGTTGATTGTTGTTCTTTGTTGGAAGATGTTGATGTGTGTCTTAGACCTTTATGTTGATATAGCAGTTGCATGCGTCATGATTCGTCATCATGTGGCAGCGTAGAGTATAATGTCTAGTTACCCTAGTGCACACACACAAAAAAAAATAAAAAAATGCACTTGTTATAAAAGGTTTGTCATCGTAACGAGGAGGATCTTTACATATGGTATCAGAGTGGGTTTGACCCATGACTTGGGATCGTTACAGCTTTCATTGACGTGATTTGATTATACTGTTGCTAATCAAGTTGATTGTGTGCTTACAGGTAATCATGGTTAGAGGATGTCGCGGAGGCAGACGACGGGGTGCCAGGGGACGGGGCGTGATGCCTCGAGTAGAATCCACACCTGAGGGGCCTAACCCCCAGGGAGACAAGCAGGTTCTCGGGCAGGAGCAGATAGAAGTTGGCGATGTAGTCAGGATGATGAGATCCTTTCAGTGCATGTCCAAGGCATTGATCAACCATTTGGACAAAGATGAGGCCAGAGCGTGCTTTGACCGTTACTAGTAGCATTCACCATGAACTCGAGAAGGTCAAATTTAATGAGTTCTTTGGTGCCCCGAACGGCGCAGCCGTCGAGGCATGGTTGTAAAACATGGTGATGTGCTTAACACGTTGCGATTGTACCTCCAACATGAAGTCCGCATGGCTGTCTTTCAACTAAAGGGGAGCACTCTTCTATGGTGGAAGACACTACTACCACAACTGAACATGGTCGGCGAAGACGTGTCATGCAAACTGTTCGAGGAACGGTTCCGAGAGAGGTACCTTTCAAAGGAATTCATTGAGCATCAGCTTAATGAGTTCAATGCCTTACGATAGGGAGGTCATACGGTGCCCGAGTATGAGGCCCGTTTTATGGAGCTACTCTAGTATGCTCCACACCTTAACACCGCGAAACTTAAGGTCGATAGGTTCGTATTCGGCCTTAACGACAACCTGCGTGAAAAGGTTAGGATTTTGATGCCTCAAACCTTGCACGATGTCATCCAAAAGTCCCTCATAGTAGAGGAGGAGTTTATCAGTGGAGGGTAGACCAGGACTCCAGCAAGACCAACAGGGCAGGTTTCATCTGGAACACATCAGCAATAGACACCAGCGAGACATACGTCGGGATATCATGGCTTCCAGAGGGGATTCAATTTCACTACACCCCGGTGACTACCACCTCTGCCACGGACACCTTATCGGGAACCATAGCACCAGCACCAGCGTCGCCCACAGCAGCAACAATTTAGGCCTGTTCAGCAGAACAGACCAGGGTTCCAGGGCAGTGGGTTGTCATCTTCTACTTCGGGTACCAAGACTACCAGGATGAAGAAGGGGTGTTGGACATGCGGAGAGCCACACTACCAACGTGACTATCCTATGGAAAGGACTCGAGCATCTGGATCAGCAAGTCCCACTACAGTGGGAGATATGGGCAAGGCCCATCGAATTCATGCAGAAGTGAATAACTACTAGGTAGAGCATCAGACGACTGTGCTCGAGACGATAGGTATTATCGCTGACCAGACCCTTAGTATTTTGATAGATCCTGGTGCTACCAAGAGTTTCATTTCTGGTGCAGTGCTAAAAAGGATTAAGGTAAAGGCATTCGAACAAGATGAGTTTAGCTTCATAGAGATGGCTTTGGGAGCCAAATAGAAGGTTGGAGGAAAGGTTATGGACTGTATCCTTAACCTGGGAGAGTTTTTCACAAGGGCCAACCTATACGTCATGATCCTAGGATCTTATGATGTCATGATTGGTATGGATTGGTTGGAATCGCATGAGGCGATACTCAACTGTAAGATGAAATCGTTGAGCTTGCTCGATGACAAAGGACGGAGACATGTGATTGTTGGATGGAACTAGGGAGTGTCCCTGAGGTTCATCTCTTCCTTACAATTATGAAAGAGTATACGCAAGGGGTGCAATCTTTATCCGATCCCTGCGCTAAATGAGAAGGGAGTAGTGTAAGGTCTAGAACACCAGCTGGTGGTGAGAGAGTTTGTGGACATGTTTCTGGAGGAGTTACCTAGGATGCCAACAGAAAGGGAATTGGAATTTACCATAGACCTGAAACCGAGGACCGAACCGATAGCAAGAATGCCTTATTGGATGTCGACCTTGGAGTTGCAAGAGTTGAAAATGCAACTGAAGCAGTTGCTAGACCTGGGACTGATACATCCTAGTGCATGTTATTTTCATACGAAATAAGGATGGATCGTGGAGGCTTTGCATTAACTACCGTCAAATGAACAAGGCTATGATCAAGAATCAATATCCCTTTCCGAGAATTGATGATTTGTTCGATCAAATGAAGGGTGTGACTGTTCTCCAAGATCGATTTGCGATCAAGGTATCACCAGTTGTGGATCAAGGAGGATGACGTCCCTAAGACCACCGTTAAGACAAGACTTGGACATTACGAGTTTACTGTTTTACCGTTTGGACTAACAAACACCCAAGGAGTATTTATGAGTTTGATGAATGAGGTGTTTCGCGAGTACTTGGACAAGTTCGTCCAAGTGTTCATTGACGATATTTTGATTTACTCTTGTATGACAAAGGAGCATGACGAGCACTTGCGTTTGGTACTACAGTGTCTACGAGAGCACAAATTATAAGGGAAATTGTCCAAATGCTCTTTTTATCAATCGAAGATTCACTACTTAGGGCGTGTCATCTCTGGCGAAGGTAACGCCATGGATCCAACCAAGGTCGAGGCTATTATGGAATGGCCTATGATGACGAATGTCACAGAAGTGCATAGATTTATGGTTTTAGTGGGATATTATTGATGGTTTGTGGAGGGGTTTTCGAAGATAGAAAATCTGATCACAGAATTGCAAAAGAAAAACAAGAAGTTTGTTTGGACCGAGAAATGCATGAAAGAATTTCGGAGGCTTAAGGAGTTGTTAACAAAAACACTGATACTAAAGGTCCATGACATGGATGTGGACTTCTTAGTATGCACAAACACATCTAAGGAAGGTTTAGGCGGAGTTTTTATGCAAGACGGATGAGTGCTTGCTTACATTTTGAAGAAACTGAGAAGGCATGAGGAGAACTACGCGACGCACGATTTGGAGTTATTAGCCATCGTATATGCCTTGAAGGTTTGGAGACACTACCTGTTTGGTCGAAAATTTAAACTAAAGACTGATCATTGTGGACTACAACACATTTTTATGCAAAGCGACCTGAATGCACGACAACGACGTTGGTCAGAATTTCTTAGCGAGTACGACTTTTTGATTACTTACATAAAGGGAACAATGAACTGAGTGGTGGATGCTTTGATTCGGAGGCCACACATCTTTTTGATGTTGCCTCTTCAGAAGAATCTACATGAAAAGATTCTAACTTTAGAGCGTGACAATGACTGGTACAAAGAGGTCGAGGGTTTTATCGGACAAAACACAATGATGGTACCACGATATGAGGGATTTTCATTTGATAGCGATGGTTTATTGAGGTTTAAAAGTTGGATTTACGTATCGCCAAATGATGAGTTGAGGATGTTGATCTTGATCAAGGCTCATAGAGTAGTTTACATGGCTCACCCAGGAGTCATGAAGATGAGGACAGACCTTAAACCCTTATTCTTTTGGAAGGGAATGAAGTCTGACATAGTCAACTATGTGGCCAGATGTCTAGAGTGTCAGCAGGTAAAGGCTGAACATAGACACCCAAAAGGATTACTAAAACCACATGCTATTCCGGAATCAAAATGGGAGGTTATTTCGATGGATTTTATTATTGGATTTCCACTAATGGCAAGGAGACATGACTCAATTTTCGTAGTAGTAGACACTCTAACGAAGAGTACTCACTTTATTCTTGTGCGTACGATGTATCATGCACCTGACATAGCTAGGGTTTTCATCAGTGATATTGTGAGGTTGCATGGCGTGCCTAAGAAGATTATATCTGATTGAGGATCGATGTTTACTGGATGATTTTGGACGAGTTTCCAGGAGGCCTTGGGAACCCAACTTAACTTTAGTATTGCGTATCACTAAGAGAATGACGGACAAACCGAACGAATGAACCAAACCTTGGAGGACATGTTGTGCATGTACGTAATGGACCAACAAAATCATTGGGAAGAATTCTTGTCACCAGTGGTGTTCGCTTACAACAATAGTTACCAGAGCACCATTAAGATGGTGCCTTTCGAGTTTCTTTACGGGTGACCATGTCGGATGCCCTTGAGTTGGGATCAGCTTGAGGATAGGGTCCTGGTGGGACCAGAAGTGATCCAAGAGATGGAAGATCAAATTAAAACCATAAGACAAAGGATTAAAGAAGCGCAATATTGACAAAAGAGTTATGTCGATGCGCACCGACTCGATCGTAGTTACGAGGTCGGCGATCGAGTCTTCTTACGGGTTAAACCGCATAAGAATTCAATCAAGTTTGGGAAGGGAGATAAACTCTCTCCTAGGTTCATGGGACCTTTTGAGATTGTGGAGAGAAAGGGGCTCGTGACCTATCGACTAGCCTTGCCTGATTCCTTAAGGCGTATGCACAATGTTTTTCATGTATTTGTTTTGAGACATTACATTAGTGATCCTACACATGTTATTGACATGAGTTCCTTCCAGGTATCAGACGAGGGAGTTGTCATGGCTGAGTCGGTCCGCATCTTGGATCATTGCATTCGACAGCTATGATGTCGAATGGTAGACTAGGTCAAGGTCCAGTGGGACAATTATAGTCCGCACTTGGAGACCTGGGAGGACGCATATGATATGCACCAACAATTTCCATTTTTGTTTGATAGATAGACATATGATACTTTGATACACTTATTTCGACATTTATACTATGAAACTTCAGGACAAAGTTTAGACCAAGAGGGCGTGTATGTAACATCCCTCTCTAGTGCACTGAGAAAACTTATTCTTTGAGGACACTTGCTCGCAAGTGATCCAGAATATTATGATATTAAAACATTTGTCCTTGATTATGATGCGTTATGATAGATGACATGATGTTTTACTTCATTGACATAGATAGTTGGTATTAACTCGATTTTACTGAGTCTGCAGGGTTTTGGACCTTGAGGATGCAGAGGCATCGTTGGAACCCTTGGACTTGGGATCGAGTCAGGGAGTGTGCTATTGGGGTTTGACTATTTTACTATGATTTTAGTACATTTGATTCGATGATATGATGTGAACATGTTTTACATGATTGTTGATGATGCAGGCTGACAATAGCTTGCCAACCAAACTCACATATTGACTAAAGGGGACTAACACGACTACCAGAGAGGTTGAGGGAGAGGTGTGGACAACAGCCCTGCCACAACATACTAGCACTCCCGCGATGGCTCGAACTGTAGGTTAAAAATTACCTAGTTCAAGAGGACCCATGATGCCATGAGGGAAGACTGCGACAATAAGGCGGGGGCCTTATTCCTTAGAAGCCCTTAGTCTCCCACAAGTTCACCTAGCGGAGTGTTGACTCCAGGGGTTATTGATGTCTACCAATCAGTCAAGAAGTGAGTGTCACCCTTGGAGCACGTGGTGCATCCTAAAGGTCACATCGCACAAAAGAAACAAAAGGGCAAGTGGCACCCTTAGAGCAGGTGGTGCGTCCTGAAGGGAACGTCGCACAAAAGAAACAAAAGAGGTGAGTGGCACCCTTGGAGCACGTAGTGTGTCCTGAAGGGAACGTCGCGTTGAGGATGATAAAGGAACGAACCTAGATGGCCCTAAGACAATCAAAACTTTAAGAAATTTTAAAACAACTTCCCTAATTGTCTATGCAAGTTCCAAGTCAAAAACATCTCTCGGGGTAAAATTTTGTCTATCCTTAAGAAAATATCTCTATAAAGTTTAAAATAAAATAACAAAATCACTTAAGCAATAATTGTGGAATTCATAATTTTTGGGTAAAATGAAGAGAGTAATAACTTAAATAAAATATGTGAATATCAAAGGTAAAGAAGAAATTAATTATTTAACTTTTGAAAGTGTAAAAAGATATTAAATTAATAATAAAAGGAACAGAGGGTAAATTGTGAAACTACCATTTTGTCTCTAATAAAAAGGGGAAAGAAGGAATTATAAAATTTAGGAAACTACAGAATGGAGGTAACATAATAAGGGAAAGAGGGGAACTTATGGTAAAAAGAAAGGTCAACTTAGTAAAGAATCTGCAATTAAGAACCTTCTAAATTGAACTAAATTAGCAACTTCATTTTTAGGGAAAGTATTTAAAACCTATAAGGGAATCTAGGGACACCTAGGAGTAAATTTAGGAGTAACTCTAGGTGGGTGAGGGAAATGAGACAATTTATTAATTTAAAGAAAATAATTATTGGAGGAAAGTGGGGGATGGATGACACCTGTACGAAGGAGAATTTTTGGAAGATTTTTATTAAAACTAAAAATTTAATGAGATTAGGGAATGAATGGAAGTTCTAAAATTCTATAAAAGAGAGAGAGGAGAAGGAAGAAGGGGGATCGACCCGATGCCGCGAATAGATGAACTCTTTGACCAGATGAAAGGAGTAGCGGTATTCTCAAAGATCGATTTGTGATCAGGGTATCATCAGTTAAGGATTAAAGAAGGTGATATCCCAAAAACTGCCTTTCGAACTCGGTTTGGACATTACGAGTTCATTGTAGTACCTTTCGGATTGACCAATGTGCCAGCAGTATTCATGAGCCTCATGAACACCGTATTCCAAAAGTACTTAGACCGTTTTGTACAAGTCTTTTTAGATGACATCCTCATATATTCCAAGAATGAAAGAGAACACGAGGAACACTTGCGAATAGTGTTGTCCTGCATTAGAGAGAACAAATTGTATGGGAAGTTGTCGAAGTGTTCCTTCTTCCAGAAAGAGA
>SNQJ01S0116490.1:2428-15395 GCA_010110895.2 Picea sitchensis | reverse complement strand
ATACAATATGACACTAGAGTATTCTTTGTTAAGTACAATGTCATATTCAGTCTTTGCAATTCATGTCCATCTTACTCATGGTCGTCTATATTTGATAACAAAATGAATTCTAACTTTTTGCAAGATTGCTTTCAGCTCTTTTCCTTTTCATTTAAAGAGCATCAATGCCACAATACTAGTAAATTACATGAACACACAAAATTTTGTAAATATCAACATCCATAAAAAAAAGTAAATATATTTGTATATACTACCAAAGATCTCAAATGATGAATAAATCCAAGGGATTTAGGAAAGTGTCATAAGGTATTTACAAAACTAGTAAAAATAGAGCTTCAAATGGAACTTTTTTCTTTACTAGTCAATGGAATGGATATGTTATTATGTGTTGAATCATGTAATAAGTCAAATAGTCAATTAGGTCAGAGTGTGACTAAGTAGGAAGTTTTGTTGGGAATTTCCAGTAGGAGATAACTGACCTAATATGGAAGTGATAGACTTACTGAACTATGCATAATTGACTTGAAGATCACATTGAGATAATTAATGGAAATAATGGATGCATGTTTCTAAAACATGTCAACAAAAACCTAAAAGGTTCTAACGAATGTTTATTGGTCAATTCTTTGTGTAGTGTGGTCTATGAGTAGTTGAATGGTTGAGTACTAAGTTGATTGGGGTTCTTGTTAGAATAGCACTCAACGTTACCATGGAATAGATCAATCCTAATGGTTTATTTGAGGGTGCATATAGTAACCTCAATGAATTGACAAAATGTACAAGGGATTACAAGATCAAAAGAAACATGTGTATGGTGCATCGACAATAACTATTGAACCAATTCATTGTCATTAGGAAGTGAGCATCAAATGACATGTAGAAATTGAATTGATTGTTCAAGTGGCATGTAAAGAAGAGGAACAATTGTAACTATCTCTTAGAGATGGGCCATAAGAATATGAATTTCTAGAGATTGAGAGTGGGAGGTAGATGTTTGAAGATTGCAATTGAGAAAGGATGCAATTATAGGTCTCTATAATTGGAAAAGACCACCAAAGTGGGAGATTGGTTACTTCTTGAGCAATTTAATACACAAGTAGGTCACTCATGTCTTACACAAATCCAATAAATTGTCAATTTGAAGTTATGTTATATGAATATAAATATCATCAATAAGATAAGCATTCAATAACTTTGGTCAATATGTGTGAATTAATAAATGAGTATAATAATTAATTCCCATCTAAGACTCTTTTATTTCTATAAATTAGACTTTATCATCCAAAATGAGGTATTCATTATGACTATTCCTTTAGTCAAAGGGTATCTACAATTCGAAAAGACCACCAAAGTGGAAGACATTGGAAAACACCACCAAAGTGGAAGACATTGGAAAAGACCACCAAAGTGGGAGACTGGTTCCTTTTTGAGCAATTTACTACATAAGTAGGTCACTCATGTCTTACACAGAGATGTGACCAAGACTCATGACAATATGTACGACATGTGAAGCATAGAGGGAAATTTACTTACCCATTATCATTAGGTCTCACTAGATGGTTTCAAGATGTGTTTTGTTAATCTAGTCCAAATATAAATGACTCTTGGCAATGAATATTTCTTTCTCTTGTTATAAAATGAAGAACACAAAAAAATGCAAAACTTGCATGAATTGTGTAATCATGTTAATCATTGATTTTTTGAATGAAATTTTTGTTCAAGGCCATAACTAAGGGAACACATATCTGGGAATCAAATCCAATATAGGTCCATCCATTATCAAAGTAGTGTGGTTGGATGAAATACATTCCATGTCAATTTCCTTGCATCAACAATCAAAGGAATTGTTTCCTTGGGAAAATTGGCATTCGTAAATGCAAGGTGTCTAAGGGATTGAGGGAATTTGTCCTTGTACACACAAAAAACATACCATATCCATTCACTTATTGAGAAGTGGTGCAATGGTGTTATTCAAGGTGTTATAGATCAAGGTATCCAATTGATTTTATTTATAATATGAGAATCTCATCTAATAAGAACATCATTTTATATGTAGAACTCTAAATAAATATCCTCAATATTGAATATACTTTATAATCTACTTGCATTATTAAAGCCATACAACCTTGATACTTAATATCATCAAAATATTTTGAATACATTTTATAATATAAATTCACATTATTAAAAACCTACAACCAATGTTTTGTAGTTAAGTGCAAAAAGATTGAAAACAACATAACTTATAAAAGAGTTTTAATATAATTTAACAGTAAACAAGGCATTTTAAGATACTTTGTAAGCTAAACTTTGTAAGAAACTTATGATACTGTAATACTACATATGTAAACTTATGAGAGGATTTTGGAATCATACCTCCTCTAGAGAAGGACACGGGCCAAATTGTTGAAGATCTTGAATTACTAAAGGTGATACACCTTACAATCGTTAACCATTTATTGATGTAACATCGAGTATGGCATTTGGGAGCTTATTCACATTTTCTGTATACTGCCAAAGCATCATATATCAATATGTATTGTATTTAACTGTAATAGAATTGTATTATATTTAACTTTAATAAGAGTTGTTTATGAATACCACTTCTTTGTTGTAGTAATCACAGTAATAGTCCTTAGTTTCCCATATGATTAGACTGAGTTGGTTCAACTCTAATACACATGATAACAGATATTAGAACATGAGTTATCAGCATATTCGTGACCAATCAAAATTGAGTAAGTTTGTTCATTCATGTACGCTCTTCACTTCCATGGATATTTTTCTATTAAATTTCAAAATTTTAAAATGTCTTAACATAATATTACCTTAGTTTTAAAAGGTAATATTCACTCCAAGTTAATTATTTATTTCAAGATTAGTTCTTAAGAGGATCCATACTGGAACATATTATCATAGACTCGTATAATCAATTCAATTTGACTTCCAAGAAATTTTCTCATATATTGTTTCCAAATTTCAACCACCTATTGACTTTAGACATTATAAAAGTGGCATCCCACCTTTAGACAGTTACATCCCTCTTGTAGTAATACATCCCTATGCTCTTGTATTAGGAAGGGATTGGGCTAAGATTGTTGATTTTCACTTTTTATCAATAATTGGTTTTCTCCCATTTCTCCCTCATAAAATTATGACTATTACCTTAATTAGTCCTTATTATTCTTATTATCAAGACCTTGGACCCTCTTATGATTGATGCGAAAAGTTTTTTATTTTTTGAATCTAATTATTTTCAATGAGAAGTTATAACATATTTTGGAGGAATTTATTTGTCCATTAACTTATTTATTTATTTGATGTATTTCCTTATTTAAATGAGGTACTATATGTGCAAATATATCATTGATATACCTTTTTTTTTAACGATGGAACATGAGATTCATCCTATTATTGTTTGCATTGTATGTACGAATGGAAATTATTGATGAACTTGAAGATCATGTGCTCATTTAATGATGTTACAAAAATTGTAACATCCAAATATTCTACGAGCCCTACAATTTAATGGCTTGCAGGATAATAAGATACTCAGTTTGGTTAAAATCCTAATGATCAATATGCATCATTGTTGTTCTACAAGTATGTTAAGAAAAGAGGTAGTGACATTGTTTTCAGTCATTCGTAATCTATCAAATCAATCTAGTGAGCCCATTAGATCTTTTTCTTGTTCTAAGGATTTGTAGTGGGACTCACTATTCTATTATATCAACCAGAACATACATTCAATTCTCTTATCATTGTTCAACTACAAAAATAAATGACAATCAAATCTGATCGACTTCATCTTGATTCATGGGTTTGAGTGGACATATAACATGGTCAATGTTACATTAATGAAAATACGTTAAAATAACAACATTGAAGATCAATGTGCAGCATGAGATCTCTCATAGAAGAATACTATTATTATGTTTAGTCATAGAAATATCATTAAAATTGTGTATTTAAAAATCTTTACAAGTTGTGAAATTCCTAGATTCTTCCATGTTATTAAAGATGACTTGTGGAAAATTTAAAAATATGAACATAAAATGACAAAGTAGACTAAAAAAAAATAAAAGATGACTCATTTTTGAATTTTGGAATTCTCGGGTTATCATTACCAGACTTCGTGACAGTTGGTTTAACTGCATTATGGAATTCTCTGTGCCTTGGCCGTGGGAGGCCAACCCTGTGGCCAAGCCATGGGTACGCCCATGGCTTTGCCACAAGGATGGCCTCCTGCGGCCAAGGCACAGTCTGATGACTTGTGGAAACTTTAAAAATATGAACATAAAATGACAAAGTAGACTAAAACAAAATAAAAGATGACTCATTTTTGAATTCTGGAATTGTCGGGTTGTCATTACTAGACTTCGCGATATTTGGTTTAACTGCATTATCGAATTCTCTGTGCCTTGGCTATGGGAGGCCAGCCCTATGGCCAAGTCGTGGGCATGCCCACAGCTTGGCCACAGGGCTTGCCTCCTGCGGCCAAGTCACAGTCCACAGTCGACTGTGCCTTGGCCATGATAGGCCAACCCTGTGACCAAGCCCTGGGCACACCCACGGCTTGGCCACAGGGCTGGCCTCCCACAACCAAGTCACATAAAGTCAAGATTAAAACTAAAATTTTAATTAGAAATATAAATGTATTTAATTTTAATTTTAAATATTCAAACTAAAATTATATCCTAGTGATTGGAAAAATACCTGGAGTTCGGCACACCCACACTCGTCACAAACTCCAACACGAGTTGTGCTCATGAAATCTACACTCACTGACGCGCCCGCGTACACGACCTCTACACTCACAGTTGGAAAAAAAGCTCACAACCTCTGCACTCATAATCGACAACAAAACTCGTAAAATGGAAACAAAGCTCGTAAAATGTTTCAGATTTGTTGTGTGGTTGATATATAAACAATATTTCGGCCGAAAGATCGTTCGACCAAAAGATAGTTCGGCCGAAAGAGTATTTTGGATGAACAATCTTTTGGCCAAAAGACTATTGCCAGAAATAAAATACATGGCCGACTAAATTTTTACATGTAAATCAAGGGTGTGGTCAATGCACTGTTCGATTTGACGTTTAATGTTTCAGCTAAAAAATAGTTTGGCCGAAAACAATATCTTTCGACCGAAAAATAATATTAGTTCGGCTGAAAAAAGGTTTTTCAGAATTTTGGAGACCCGATTGTCACGAAAGCGTAACCCACCTCCGTGATTTCACCCATAAGGCAAGGATCAAGCTCAGTGGTGTTGGGCTCGCACAAGAATTTTGGACAAAGGCAATTGAGACTACAAGATATCTAATAAATATGTCTCTTTCATCGATGTTAGTTGACATGACTCCAAAAGAGGTATGTTCTAGTAAGAATCCTTTGGTGGTACATTTCAAAGTATTTGGTTGTGATGCATTTCTGCATGTTCCCAAGGAGAGGAGGAGAAATCTTCACAAGAAGGTAGTCAAATTTATTTTCATAAGATACAAATAAGGGATGAAAGGATATAATAAATGGGATCATTCATCAAGGAGAATAGTGTACAATCAATATCTGGTATTGAAAGAAGTTGGAGGTAAATCCGAGCCTGAGGAAGTTGTTCAGAATGAGAATAATCCTAATACGATGCAATTTGAGATAAGGAACGAAGAAGATGATGCATATGAGTCGAATGAATCTCAGGAAGAAGTGGAACAATTGAATTCCACCTGACGTCCATTCTACATTCGCGTGAACTTCCATCGACGATGATACCAAGTCGGTTGGTGAGGCATTCGACTCGACAAAGGGTAAACTATGTAAGGATTCCATGGTCAAAGAGATGAAATACTTGCACAAGAATGAGGCATGGGATTTACTCAAGTTACCTAGTGGAATAAATCCCATTGGTATCAAGTGGGTATTCAAGAATAATATGAATGTCATAGGACGAGATGAGAAGTTCAAATATCGACTAGTAGTGAAATTTATTCCCAAGTCGAGGGAGTCGAATTCGGTGATATTTTTCACCCTATTGTAAAAATAACTTCCATTAGAGTAATAATGTCTCTGGATACAACATTCAATCTGGAGATAAAACAGATGAATGTGAAGACATTGTTCATACATGGGGACCTGGAAGAAGAAATCTACATGAAACAACGTGAAGGATTTGTAGTAAAGGGAAAGAAAGAGTTGGTATGCAAGATCAAAATATACCTTTATGGTATAAAGAAATCATATTGCCTCTCCCTATTTCAAGAGATTCTTTGTTGAAATAGGAGATGCCTTTATGGTCTAAAGGCATCTTTTGTTTCAACAAAGAAGACAAGAAGTGGGAGAATATTGGGTTGTTATATTCTTTGCAGTGAAAGTCTAGTCAAGGTAGATTGACTGACGGTTGAAGGTCGAAGTGGATCGATTGTAGGTCGAAGTCGAGGCATATTGATATTAAGTTGAAGGTCAAGGAATTCGAACTGGTAAATTCAAAGTCAAAGATATTGAAGACAAGTTAACCGTCAAGAGTTCAAAGTGTGGGCATGAGATGACTGGATAGAGATGAAATGAAGGACTGACTTGTAGTTGGCTGGTAAACATGACTTGCAATTGACTGTAACAGAATACTGGGATTGGTGGGATTTGTATCCAATGATATGCATGGATCTGTAACCATAAAGAGGCATGTTGTAAGGCCACAAAGAGGCATGTTGTAAATCCTATAAAGAGGCATGTTGTAAATCCTATTGTAAATCCTATAAAGAGGCATGTTGTACGACCATAAAGGATGTTTTTATAAGGTGATAATATAATGCACTTTTGCAGGTTAATGCATGTGTAAGTGTAGGTTGTTGGTCATGCATATGTAAGTCAAATTGGATACAAGGTTTTTATTTTCTATGCAAGAATGTATGGTGTCGATTATGTCTTAAGTTTGAACCAAGGTTAGACATGTAACCTTTTATTCTAATGGAATAATACAACAAGAGAGAAGAATGCAAAAAGGAATGTTGGTTTTCCCACTTAATGGTTTCCAAGGTAAAATTCCGATGTACTGTGTGATTTCTAAGGTCATTTTATTTCTTGATTAAATTCTTCTTCTCTTATGCTAGGATTAGTGTGGAGGTTCCCTATATTTCTTGACACTATCTCCCAAGGTTTACATGGTGTGTGACTGTAACCCAAAATTTCTACGGTGGAGGTTTCACCTCATCCCTCCACCGATCAACAATTTTCATTATCCCTGACTCCCATCGTAGTCGGTGATTTTTCTTTCATCGTTGACACTTCTTGGCTAAACATGACCTTACCAACCTCCCCCATTTCAAACAATGAATCATCTTGATCGAATGGTCCATATATCCTCAAAAAATATCTCATGACATCAACAATTACCACTGTCATTTCTCTTCTGACTCTCGTCAACTAACCAACAACTAACACCTGTCATCCTATGGATACTCTGGCTGCCTTACTGGTATGCCACATCATTCATTATGTCATCATCCTCACTCTTCTTTTGAACCAGTCTCATGGAAATCAATGACGAAGATCCCTTCTGCCAACGATGGATAGATGGATCTCATTGTGTCACAGATTATGGTGTCATCGCAATTTTTACATTCTCCTAATTCACCCACCTTATACCTCTGACGATGATACATCATATATCTACAACCCAGATTTCCCTAGGAAAAACCCTAACAAATCCAATGAACATAATTGAAGCAAAGAACCAAAGTACCTCTTCACTCATTGGGACCCACCCTCATCCCATCAACCAACATAAATGATAAATCATTAAAGTAAAAGAATGTTCCCTTTTAACATTATGCTTTCAAGAGGAAATAAGAAGGGAATTATCATAAAAAAATATTACAAAAGGCCTATCAGAGGAAGAATATTAGGAAAAGTTGATCGGAAAGAATAAATCCTATTTAATATTCTGATAAATTTGAATATGAAAAGGGGCATATAATAGGATATTGGGATTTTGATTTTGGAAGGAAACATTTACAATCTCATTTATCATTATGATAGAAAGTAACCCGAGGATGAGAGTCTGGTAGTGTTTTGGACATCAAAAATTGAAAATTTGTTGTGATCATGACCAAATATCCTTAGGATGGTGTGAATCTGAGATAATGGAGTCGATAAGCTCGCAGAATGATATTAACCTAAAGACTTTGTTTTACGATTTGATTTATGTACAGGATTTGGGGAATGTGAGATAAATGATACAATGAAATTCGATAAAAGATAGAGAAATAAATGGTGGTTTTCAAACAAGGGTTAAAGACCAGAAATTTTAGATATTGAGAATATGTGACCATGGATTCCTTCCTCTATACATCTTATAAAATTACCTAGAATTGATTAACCACTCTTCAGGCTTAGTGTGCATATAAAATTTTAGTAAAGGGGGGCATTCAATTTATCCTAGAATGGAAGAAATTGATGGGAATTTTTGCAACAACACCATGGCATGTAAAACTATGATTTATGAACAATATCATAAAGAAAAGAAGATATGTGTTTACTAAAAAAACCTAGTAGTTGGTTCGTCAATACCAACCATCCATACTATAAAGTAGAAATGTAGTCATAGGCCGAACAATCATTCCATTTATGTAACACCCTCCTTGTTACGACAACGACCCTTTAACATAATTTTTTTTGTGTGTGTTAAGGTGTGTGCGTGTGTAGAAGTAACATACACACTTGACTCTACGTCGCCACCCAACAACCAACAAGACGCCACCATGAATATTACCACAAGAAGACAAGGGCGCACAACAAGTAGTTGCAAGCAATGAACGAACCAAGACATAAGGCGCACACAAGTAATACAACAATAGCGACCAAGGACATAAGGCACACTATGCAAACATTCTCGACATGCTGGGTTATGCACAGTACGAACACAGAGGGAAGAATCCATAGTAGTAGGTCTTACTATTTCTGCACAGGAAAGCAGGGCGTTTAATCTTAGTTCTCTGCTCCGGAGAGAGAGAAGGTCAGATAGGCTCCTGGCCGACTACTCAGGCATAAATTATTAATCCCCTCAGGTGTGTCGCAAGAGTGGAAACCCTGCCTTTAAAGGGCCCGAGACTCTTGATCCGGCACAGGATTCTTTACCCAAAAATAGTCACACACACAGACTTATGTACTAGGCTACAAGGAGGTGTCTACATCCCTCCCGACACAGGCAAACAATCCCACTAAGCTAAGGACTATCATCAGACCAACCCCAGGGCAATCAACTTAACAATACAGTAACATAACCCTTCAATTGCGAGTGAGAATTAGAAATCAAATCCAACATTGTGCATGTCGCGCCACCAAAAATCTAAACATTTAACATTTCTTCAATCCAAATGAAATTACAAGCATGCCTGGAAATAAAAGGAATTGTGCCTCTAGTTGGTTACTGTTAGATAGTTTAACAAGGTTATTGCACAATATGGTTACCCCTAATAATAAAATTGATGATATCATTACCATAAAGAGACAACACCTATATAATTTAAAATGCCATGACCTTGCAGTAAAAGAATTACATTACAAGACACTGACCACTAAACCACCAGTAAGGCGAATTACATTACAAGACACTAACCACTAAACCACCAGTAAGGCAATTAACTCAATCTATTCAACCCCCAAAGCGAGCCCAACCTCGCAAGTCTTAAGTGCATAAAAACTTTAAGATAAAATCTAAGTAGCCTTAAGTCATCTCATTTGAGCGAAATTAATAAGGGCATCGAGATACTAAGTAATTCAACTTGCCTTAAGTATTTAAGGGTTTCTATGAGTGTTTTGTTCTAAGGTTGCTATCTAAGAACATAACGGTATATATAACCTTATCCCCAGAAGAGATTTATGTACATCTCAACAATCTTTACCCAATTCTCATACCACCAACTAATAAAGAACACTTCCTGATTCTAACTATAGTAATCATTTAAAACTTAATAGGTTCATAATTATAAAAGATATCGATTAAAATTCCTTAATGTTTCTTAACCTCATCCGTTCCGATTTAAAAGGGAAAAACTACCCTATAAAGCTCATGTGCAATCGATACAACAAGGATGTTGGTTGTAAATTCTAGAAAAATAAAATAAAATAAACAGTTATGACAATTAAACAATTTATTTCCAAAATTACATAATGTTAAATACTTTTTATTTCCAGAATTTGCAAAACATTATCATTAAATGAAATCCACTTATTTTAATAATAAAAAGGGTTGATCCCATAAACACTATTCTAATAGAGCGCTGGAATTATAAACAAGTATTTATCAAAACTGAAATAAGTAAAGGAAATATTAATTTTTATTAAATGAAAATTGTAGATAAACATTTGAATTACAGCTATCAAAATTAAAATGTATTAAACAGTAAAAAAAAACCAAGAATTAATGGAAATAATAAATAATGCAACATTGTAACTTTTTCATAATAATTAAAGGTATAAATATAAGGAATGAAAACAAAAACCACCAAATTGACTTAATTTGCTCTTTGCTTTGGGTAACCAAACAAGTTCAAATCCCATCCATTTCAGAAATAAAACAAAACAGAAAACTAGTTTTTAATGATATAAATGCAAGTGTATTTCAGAAATTTCATGATTTCGGAAGGGTAACAGCGTATTACATTCTACAGCCATATTGATTCAAGTGGGAGGGTAGCCGATTTACATCCTAATATAGTCTAACCCTAACTCCCTTTATTTTTAAAACCACACCATAACTAGACCACCTCTTACATGTTTCAGTCACAGTTTTAAGCCGTTAATCACAACAATGGGTTCAAGGACAGTACCCTTACGTAGGGTAATAAAAATATTACAGTCGCCAACATGACTCTTACTAACACAGTTGAATATGTCCTGGGCGATATGAACTGGCCGAAAGAGTGCCTGCCAGAGACCCCACCAATCGACCACTGCAGCGTGAATGCCATAATCGCGCTACCAGCTGACAGCCATCAGTGGCAGCGACCAGAGGATTCCTGACACCGCCATACCTCACGCATCTCGCAGAGGTGGGAAGGGGGTAAGAATCAAATGTAATACATAGGTGAGATTAGCTGGAACGGGACACGGTTGGCGAGGTCTGAACGTAAGGCTGAGCACCACTTGCTGGAGGGTGAATCAATCAGGGAGCTACAGGACAGCGCGTACACCTAAGAATTCAACCCTACACAGCCCCAAATACAATTTTAGAGAAAACGAAACACTAGGCTAAGATCTCAGAAAAAAAAAATCAAAAGGGACCACATATAGATTTTTAAAAAAAGGGGGGAAAAAAAAACCGACAGGGATCACCGGTGGGAACCGTGAGATTTCCAGCGGAAACAACACCCAAAAATGCATTAAGACCAAACCCCTCCCCAAAAAGGCAGAGCAAAGCTTACGGCGAATGCACGCATGGTTTCGCTTGTCAACTCTGCGCAATACACACAACTACATTGGAATTCGCTTAAGACCGCGGGGGCAACCATTCTCCAAACGCAGAGAATTCATTCACGCCCACGCCACATTAGGTAATCTCTAAATCATAGAGATTTTAGTGATCGAAAGGTGTGGGGGGTCACCTCCGCCCATTCGCCAGGAATCAATCGTAACCGTGAGGGTTCACAACAGAAAACAGAAGGGCACAAAAACAAAAACCTCAAAGATTCAATCCTCAACCCACCGCAGAGTTAAGGGCACAATCCACGTGGGCATCTCTCAATGAATCAGGAGCAACGGGGTTCTAATCCGCGCACTGTCGGGCTGATGTCTGGAAGTAATGAATGTTGTGCATTAACACTAAGAGGCAGTCCCAATATAAAAAAAATAATCGTTGCGTAGCAATCCAGGAATGCACAAGAGGTCGGTATGGATCTAAGGAGAAGTCACCACCGGACTGGCATCACCGTCAGCAACTCTACCAGTTTGTGAGTTACGTGACTAAACGGCTAGGAGGGAATTGTTGGGCGAATCACTGTTCGGCAACAAGTAATCTGCATATCAGTGGTATAGTTTTTAAAGAAAAAGGGGGGTCTGGTACAGATTAAAATGATGGGTTTCCAATTCTCAGACGGAGACCTCCAGGCAGAGTCGCCGAGGTTCAGGTGTTATACACGAAGGGGTAGAAAAAAAAAATTTGGGGGAGGGAGACGCAAGGATACTACACCATTTCGTCGGAGAGGATACCTAAGGAGAACCATCTATCCTACTAGATCCAACCCCGATGAATTTAATCATTTTTAACCTAGTTCGCCCAATACGTAGGCAGATCAATCATAATCACAATGCATTCTATTCTAAAAATCATAAGCGTGCCTTTGCCTTGACGCCCGCCCCGAACGAAGTTTGCGCTCTCCTTGTCGCTCTCGTTCGTCGACCGTAGAGACTACACCGGTACCTCCCAGCCAAACTCTAGGGGTACTCTGCTTCCCCCTCAGCCCCCCGAGCCGCAAAGGGGCCACACACAATCCAAACAGTAACCTAGCTTCCCAGCTCGCCTCCAAGGCTGAGCTACCACTCTATCACAGCTGAGAAAATCCCCAACTCCTCACAAGCAATCAGTCCAGTCTTCCATTTCGACAGCATAACAATACATAATAGCTCCCCCTCTTCTTTTCCCCCATCCCCTTTATTTTATCCTCCTTTTTGACCTAAATCACATTTTTTTTAGGTTTTTCATCAAAAACCCTAAATCATATTTCTTTTAATTTTTCCCCCCGTTTATTTTTTTATTTTTTTATTTTATTTTTTATTTTTTTGAAAACTCAAAAAGGTAAATGCGCTAAGCATCTTTTCATTATATTTTTAAATTCATATATATATATATATATATATTTTTTTTTTTTCTTTTAAACTCCCATTAGTTAACTAATTAATTTCTTCTTTTCAAGTTTACAAACACCTATTTGAATTAATTTCTTAATATCTTTATTTTACCCTACACACATTATGAAGACTC
>SNQJ01S0116489.1:14050-33522 GCA_010110895.2 Picea sitchensis | reverse complement strand
ACCTTTTAAAATGAGGCCAAATATGTTTGAACAACCTCTCTTGACCTTATCCCTCAAAACTTGCCTTTAGATTTGACTTTGATAATTCATTACCTCCTTATTCAAAGAGGTTTCATTCCATTCCAACTCAAAAATTTCCAATCTGAGCAAAATTTCGATGAATCTGGCCGTGACAGGCTTTCACCAGCTAATTTACCCGAAAATCCACTCCTTAGCTGGTGAAAGGCGGAGCTTTCACCAGCTAACTAGCAAAATTCAAGGCGGGTGCATTGGTGGAAGCGCACTTTTAAAAAAAATCAAATTTCTCAGTCATGGAGAGTCTGTTTTGCATGCTTGAATAGTTGATCGACATATACAAATCCTAATCTTTCCAATGGTGCTTTCAAATCTACATTTGGAGCTTAGGGAGGTGATCAAAAGTTCCCTGCAAGATTAGGCATCATTCTTTCAAAAATGCCAGTGCATTTTTGATCGCTAACACATTGGATGCCCTATCGGTGGCATATTTTTGCACCATCAACGTTGTGTTCAATTGGTGTAGTTACTTACTGGAAGAACTCTCGGTGGCTTGTGAGGAAGCTCAGGAGAAGGGCGACACCTTCACTTACGAATACTTGTTAGTTGCGTCCACCATGTTGAAGTGGACGCCACCTGCAGGAAGACCACTATCACCAACATACAAGGGCTGACTGGTAAAGATGTTCGAGCCTTGGCACTCAAGGTCAGACTTAGAGAAAATTGCCTTCAGCAACACAACGTTCTCAAAATGGTACAACAGGTTGCTAGATGCAACTCATAGTTGCGAATTCCACAGGAATTGCTCAACCTCAACACATGGAAAATTACATTCAGTATGGATCTCCACCACACATTCGTATAGCCAAGTCACACCAAGCAAGAAGATTTCAACACTTGGATGTTTCCATTTTACCTGGATGAGGAGGCCATTGACAAGGAGGTCATGCCATGGCCAGGATTCAAACACAACCTGCGCAAGTTAGGGATGCACTAACTTCTGTCGACAAAACTGTTGAAGAAAAAGGGCCAGAAAGCAGGGGTAGGAATGAGCTCAAGCCTAGAGGAATAGAAGAAAGAAGCTCCAGTGAATATGGATTCATAGGAGGAGGAAGAGACGCAGCCGTTGGAGCACAAGAAGAGAAAATTACCCATGTTCCCACAACTTCCAGAGAAATCCATGTTGACAGGTAAGGATGTCAACAAAATTCTCAGCGCTGACTTCATTGAAGACCCATTGGACAAGAAACCTAGGTCAAGGATCTCCCCAGTAAAGGTTCTAAATCTCCATCCGATATCATCCACCATTCCTCGCACTCGAGCAATGGCTCAAGCGACCCAAATTATTGATATCGAGGATGACCCTGAGCCTGACACCACTCTATCCACCACCATCATTACTGAACAACCCCCATCACCCCCACAACCCCATTCGCCACCTCGAGAAATTGCCATCCCATCCCAAACCACCGACCTGGAGCCCATGCAGTTGGACCCCCCTGAGCTACCCGAGCAGAGACCAGAACTCACCAGTCGAAACCTCGAAGTCTAGAGCCAACAAATTGTCCCCTTTGTGCCAATTCAGGAAACGCCACCTTCAATGAAGATGCAAACGATATCAAAACTGCAAGTCCTAAGTCCTCAATGCACTCCCTCAACGACCAATGTTGAGGGTTCTATCCAAAAGAGCACAACCCCAGAAGTTGAGGTCCAGAAAGAGGTAGAGGTATCATAAGTCTAGAAGGAACCTGATACGACATCAGGACAGAGTGCAACATTGTTGCAGGAATAAATGGATCTAGTTCTCCGAAACCCACAACAATGCGTAGAGTTGATGCAACTCTGCCTAGAAAGAAAAAAAGTGATCCCTTTCATGCCATCAACATTGAGGTTGAGACTTGTGTCAGGTCCATCTACAGGAGAGGAAGAGGTGGATACACCCTCAGAGAATTCGACTGCCAGTGGACTCCCACTGCAGGTCTGAGTACGTAGGGAAGCCACCCCTTCTTCTGCTGACCTCGTACAATGGCCATCAACAAATTCATTCGGTATGATTAGAGACTCAATTGATCAACTGGAGTAGAGGCTCCAACAGGCTGAAAGGGATGTAGCTTTTGCAAGGGAGGAGGCAGTCCTTGCCCAAGCACACAGAACACATGAGAAATATTCCAAGGTCTAGGCAAAGAAGAAACTGGAAAGGTTCTAGGAGAATCTTGCCGAAGCTTGGACAAAGATAAGGAAGGAAACACCACAACTGCTGGAATCCAGTGCTGTAGGAGAGCTTGAGCAACAGATTGATATAATCCATGGAGCATGGTCACAACTGGCCATTCACACAGAGAACCTGGAAGAACAGTTGCAGGAGATCCAACGTGAAGCAAAACAACAACCCAGGAAGCTTCAAGAGCAGATGGAAAAAGTAGTGCTGGAANAGGCAGAGAAGAAACTGGAAAGGTTCTAGGAGAATCTTGCCGAAGCTTGGACAAAGATAAGGAAGGAAACACCACAACTGCTGGAATCCAGTGCTGTAGGAGAGCTTGAGAAACAGATTGATATAATCCATGGAGCATGGTCACAACTGGCCATTCACACAGAGAACCTGGAAGCACAGTTGCAGGAGATCCAACGTGAAGCAAAACAACAACCCAGGAAGCTTCAAGAGCAGATGGAAAAAGTAGTGCTGGAAGGAAATAATGCCAGAGCAACACTGCATAAATGCACAACCGAATGCACGAGGATATTTCAAGAAGTTATCGATTGGATGGGTATCATTGCAAGGTGCAACCAAACTCTGAAGGATGTGCGCGTAAAGATACAGTCACTCAACGAAGAAGTTGTTGTCACCATGGATCTACTGGAKAAGAAGGAGAAATTTGATCAGATCCAACAGGTAGAGAACGAGTTGAATGCTCTGTTTGAAGCGCAATCAATAGCTAAGAAAGAGCTACAATAATTTCTTCCTTTCATTCAGATAGTGTACATGAAGATGCATCAGGTAGATGATACAGTTGATTCCGAATGGAACTCCCTTATTGCATCCAAGCCTAAAGGATGCATTGCAGATGCGACTCAGTAGTTCATAGCTAAAGCCTCACTCCTTTCCAGGAAGTGGCAGGATAAAATTGTGGGTTTTCAAGAAGTCAAGAAGCAGACCTTAGAGTTGGTTCCAGAGTTGGGCCCTTCATTTGAAGAGGTGGAAAAGGAAAGAGTGGAAGCAGAAGATGAAATAAAAGTGGAGATGAAGTACAAAGGAAAGAAACATGCACTCCTATAAGCCGCGGAAGAGCTAAGGACTTGACTCGAGGGCGAGTCAAGAATTGTGGTCGGAGCCTGTTGGGCCCTTCGTTTTTGGTTAGAAGTTGTGCAAGGAGGACTACAGTCCCAATTTTGGTCAAACAAAAGTTGCGCAAGACACAAAGAAGTTGGAAAATGGAGCAAGAAAAGAAACATAAAACGGTTTTGAAAAGGGACAACACAACACCAGTAAGGAAAAATAAGTTACAATAGAACAAGAACAAGAAAGCATGTAGAGTCTAAAGAGAGAAGATCCCACTCAACCTATATATATGAGATGCATACGATTGTAAAGGGTTAGATGGAATAACTGATATAGATGGGTAGATGGTATAGAGGGCATAGACAGATTAAAGGTTATGTGATTGTAATTTGTATCCATTTTGGGAAAAGGGTAGATAGAGCTTTGAGGCATGAGTCCAAAACCATAAGCTTGTAACAGAGTAATGGATTGTATCTGTGAAACTGTATCTGAGAATCTCTTTTGATAATATTTATGGAAGGACCTAAAATTTTGAAATATACTGTGTCATTCTATGTTTATGATTATGAAACGTCTTTGTACTTTACTTCTTTATGTTTGATAAGATCAATGTGCTATAACTGTTTACAAATGTTGTCGCAACTTGATTGTATTTATTATCAGTTATGAATGAGATCAGATATGTTCTTTGGTTAGTCTGTCTTGCGTAAGGTTATGGTGAATCTTGAATATTTTGGAAACCTGCCTAAGTATTTTCCTTACCCTTCCCTATCTTCTTGTCTTGGTTGCGCTTCGGGTGAGACTTCTTCTCTCCAGAGGAGATGAAAATGCCAGGGCTCTAGACTACTCAGTTTCTTTTGTTGGTAACCTGAGAAGGACCTTGGTCTGATCAATTCCGCGTCAACAAAGCACCTACACTACATTCAACATGCTTATAACCAGGCTAAGCATTCATCAACTCAAACATCTCCATTTTAGGCATGTTTTGGTTATTTTCCAAAATCTCCTTTAGATTTTATATTTGGGAAGGATGTTGCCATTGATGTTCATTATGACATTTATAAAGAAAATAAGTTCAATGAACAAATTTAGTTGGTGCATCAAACGGTACAATAACAATTGGAAAAGAGTCAAGCCAAGTACAAGACAAGAGATGACAAGCATCATGTTGATCACAATTTCCAAGTTGGAGATGAATTTTGGCTTTACATTAGCAAAGAGAGGCTTAAAGGAGAAGGTAAAAAAATGAAACCAATTAGATATGGACCTTTCAAGATTCTTGAAAAGATTGGTAACAATGCCTTCCGTTTGGATTTGCCTCCTTATATGCAAATGTATGCAATTGTTAATGTTGAGAATTTGATATTGTATGAGACTCCTTTGATTGATGATCAATGAGATCATGTTAATATTCCTTCCATAGATTAATTTTTTCCATAATATTTCTCAGAATTGCATGAGGAAAAAATACTTGACAGAAAGATAAGAACTTCAAAACGAGGGAATGTGGAATACCTTCATGTTGGTCTTAAAGGAACAAATCCAAGCAAAGATAAATGGATTGAGGTTCGAAAGGTGAGGGAACTGTACCCTCATCTTTAGATTGACTGAAAGTAGTCTTTTGGAGGTCCAAAAGCTTCCCAATATGGAGGAGTGATCTAGGGGATAAAAAAATGCTCAAAAATCAAAGTGACCAAAATTGCTTGAAAATAGATTCATTGTGTAGGTCTCGTCCTCATGATCCCAACACAACTTGAATGGGCTCAGAAAGAGTCCATATGGATGAGATATCATGTACTTTCCGCTTTCCCAAACATGAAAAAAATGCTAACTAGACAGTCCGTACAGTCCATACAAGCCACGTGGAAACTGACTGTACGATCGTATTATTGATGTGAACTGGTGATGTAGCAGGATGACTAGGCAAGTGATTTGGAAGCTGACATGGTAGAGGTTGACGTGGATCAATCCCTAGTCGACACATGGCATGCTGTTGAACGAAGGGAAGGGTGGCACGTGGCACCCCGTTGTTGTTTTGTGGTTTAAAATATTGTTTAGAGTCTGCCAGGGTTGAACCCGCGACCTACGTGGGCAAAGTATTTTCAAAGTCTGGTCTACGAGCTTGCCTAATGGTGTTACTTAACCCTATAGTGGAAGAGTTTATATTTGAATTTGCATATTGTTTCATTCGGCTGTAAAAAGGCCCAGGGCTTAGCCCCAACCCATGGTCACGACTCTACACCTCACAATATGACCTTTGGCATGGGGTTTCCAATGGTGCGGTAGACGAGTCCAGTTTTTCAGCCCTAGACTCTGGCCACATGGCCCATATGGCTGACACCTCCGACGGTTAAGGCGCCTATCCCGCCGATGGTGCAACAAATTTTACCGATTTGCAGAATGACGCATGGTGTTGGGTTTTGGCATGGGAAACACATAAAGGCTAGGTTGATTCACACAGAGGTGCAATTTGGTGAGCATGTACAACAATTTATTGGGAAAAACTTCCAAGTAGTGTATTTTTCTCAATTTTTGGCCAAACTAGGTGCAGGAAGAGCCCAGCTAGGGGTTTTTGGACATTATGGAGCCATTGAAGCCATATATTTTTCATTCTGAGCATTGTAAAGCACTTATTTTGACATTTTTATCATATAATGAAAATGATCCATTGGAAGTTGGACCAGGAGATGTAGCCCAAGAGAGGGGTGAAATCCTTTATCATTTTGTTATGTTATGTGCTTACTTTTGATGGTTGTTTATGAATTTTTATGATGTTCATGTTAAGTAAAAACTCATTAAGTTTATGTTCTTGCAAACTTAATACAATTTCCTAAGTCACATAAATATTTCACTTGCAAATTTGTATACACAAACCTTTTTCATTTTCAGATCAATTACCCATACCGAGTCAACATTGGGAAGAAGTTTCAGTGGATTTTAATAAAGTGTTGAGGACAACACTTGTTTGAAGGGAGGGGTTATGTTAAGCCCTAGATAAATCCTTATGTAAATCCCTAGATAGTTAGTTATTATATTTATATTGTTATATTAGTGTTGTTGGCTAGGCCTTTTAATTGTAATTGTACCCTTTGTCTCCTATATATATGCTAAGGAGACCTAGTTTTGGAATAATCTAATCTTGTACATTTTTTCTATTGTAAAAGGAGGTTTCCCCCTCAAAGAGGCTTTATATTATTTCTTATCTCTTTCTCAATGATTCGAGTTACTTCTCTCTCTTTTTTTATTCTATTTTGGTTGTTGGTGTTGCACATATGTTGTCATTGATGTCAAAGTGGTCATGAACATAGTCAATTATAGTGCAACAAAAGACAAGGATGAAAAAAGAAGTGCACACAGTAAAAGACAATATGGCACAAAGTATGACACATAGATGGATGAATTCATGAAAGGATGAAAACAAAAGTGCATGTAATAACAAACAATATGGCACAAAGTATGACACATAGATGGAGGAAGTCGTGAAAGGATGAAAACAACAGTGCATAGAAGGATCAATGGAATATAATAAGGTCAATGGATAATACTTGATCACAAATATGATTGGTCGGTGAAGAAATTATTGGAGATAACAGATAATTGCAGCCAGATCGATAAGGGGATGACCTAAAACACAATTTATAAGTGAAGTATGGCAGAGAAAAATGCAACGGAGTAGATTGCGATAGATTTCCCTGTCCGCGATTGTGAAGTGGACCGACGGATGTTGGTGTTGCAACATGATGATGGATGTGCAACGAATGCAGGATGCCTTGAGGTAGTGCAACGAATGATGTAGTAGAGTGTGATGAAACAAAACCAGTCATTTGTCAACGGGGAAAAATAAAATCTGTAGGGTGCCTTGAGCTAGTGCGACGAACAATGCAGTGGAGTGCAATGAAACGAGTGGAAGTTCAATAGTCAAGTGAGCGAGTCACCGGGGCATGCTCACAGTATGTTGGGGATACTGGGAGAGCACATTGTAGGGCAAGTGTGACAAGCTGAAGACTTGTGACTTGAATTTTGCGCTCCTATTCTATCTATGCATTGGGCGCTCTGTAAACCAAAATGTAAGTCGTTGCGTCAATTTTGATGGGATGCAAGATTTGGTTCTTTAGATTTAGTCAAATAATGTCGAGTCGTAGCTAAATAAGAAATATTATTAATTTATACATAATTATTTCCACATACAACTAATTGGACTTTGATCTGGTTAAGATATGTCCACAATATGACATATTATTCTTACACATACAGTTAGTTGAACTCAGGAAAATATATTATAAATAGGGGGGTGAACTGATCGAGCATGGTGTTGATTCTCAGAGAGGGAAAAGGTTTCGTATCTGTTCAAAGGAACTAAACTGGAGATATATCAAATTGTTTTTGAATCGAAGAGAAAAGTATTGTAAAAGGTCTAGTTATGTAAGGAATTTTCCATTAGAGAAAATTGAATACAGGGCGATAGGGTGGTGCAGGGGAGAAGGTTGATGTCCTCATTATACAAGTTCGTGCCTAAGAGGATTGGTGTCATCATCATTTGTAATAGGTTGGTGTTGATATTATGGTAGTTGCGGGAGGTATTAACTTCCATGTGTAACCTTTTTCTAGAATAGAATATTCCAGAAGCAAGTGACAAGAACCACTATAAATAGGAGGCTCTTGAGCTCATTTGTACTTACTCACCTCACTCACTTTCTCAAGTATAGCACAAGTTTGGAGTTGCAGTTGCAAAAATGGAAGGTGGATCTTCTGGGGTGATTCTTGGTCTCTCTCTCTAGTGCTATTTAGCCTAATATATGCACCATACCTCTTAGTATCTCTTGGTGGTATTCTTGGTGACATTCTTTGTGGTATTTTGATATTCTTCGTGGTATTCTTTGTAAGTGAAATTGCAACTGCTACAGTGGAGTATTGTTCTTGTTCTGTGGTTTTGGGACTTTTTTTCTAGTGGACTATCTTTGGAGAAATATTTTCTCTCTTGGTTATATTTTGGTTCTAGTGTTGCTTCCAGAATCATTCTATCTAACAAAGGTTACGGTGCTCATGGGTGGTTGCGTGCCTATGGTTGGGTGACAATATTGTGATATTATCTATGGTTGAGTGAGCACATTGAATATTTTAATAGGTTATGGGAACACATTACCTTTAGAATAGTCTAACCACTGGAAGGTAGAGAGAGAGTTCTTTTTCAAGCTCACTGTAGCACCAATTGCAGCTACGACTAAGGTTTTTGATTTTGCAACTACAAAAAACCCTAACCAAATTCTTTAGGCACTTCAAGTGAGACATTTGGCATAATTCTTAGACATTATAGTGTGCCTTATCCTAACACACCTCTTGGTACCTTCAACAAAAAAACCCGTCAAGGTTGAATTTCTTGGTCAAAGTCAAAGGTTGACTGGTCAAAGTCAAAGTCAAAGAATGAATTTTGGTCAAAATTGATTTTGTGGTCAAAGTTGAAATTTCAGAGTTTTTATCTTGTTATAATAATTGAAACTTTTTGATTCAGTTTCTAACCTCTTCTTGTCAAGATGGTGTCTAGTTTCAAATTAGAAGACAAGTTGAACTATGCTACAAATTTCAAAGGTATGCGATTGTATATGCTTTCATGTTATATCATCCAACAAAGCATGAGTGTATTTTGTGGGGAATGTACAAGAGACCTTGTCCAAGTAGTAATCTTGGATTCAATAAATTCATAGGAACAAGTGGTTGAGGCTCCAGGTTCCAGGTTTGATTGATCGAATTGTTAAGTTTCAATTTGCACATATTAAGTTTGATAGTTGCTACAATAAGAGTAAACACTATAGTTGAAAGTTTCTATTACTGCTAGGTATACTTGGTTGTATGTAAGTACTATTGATATATATGCTTATTGCACTTGTTTTCAAAATGAACTAACATCTCCTCTAGGAGATATTTCTTGTTTTTCTCTTGGGTAGGTCACCTTGTTAATTCTATGCTGACTACCATCCTTGTTACCATAGATATGTTCTTATGAAAATGATATTGGAAATAATTTTTCTCTTGTTGTTCTTGTTTCGGGAATGTCACAGGCGATAGCTCTGAGAAGGAGCTACAACAACAATTGAAAATATGGAGCAGATGACTCCATCAAGTGGTGATGCAACTGATCTCACCAAGTACCAATTCTAAAGGAAGCGTGGAAAGAAAAAATAGTTTTTGGACATTGTTCACTCAGATACAAAGGATGGAATATTTAGCAAGTTTCAAGAATTCAAAGATCAAGTGGAAAACTTGACATACAAGAAAATCAAAATCTGATAATGGAGGAGAATACATCTCCAAGGATCTCATTTCCTTTTTGTAAAGCAACCAGGATTAGGAGGGAGCTCATTACTCCCTACAATCCTCAAAAGAATGGTGTGGCGGAAAAACATGAATTGTAACCTTCAGGAAAGAAGGGCATATTCGTTGGATATAGTGAGACATCAAAATCTACAGAATCTATGTCTCAGGTTAGCATAAGGTTGAAATCATCAAGGACGTGACTTTTGATGAGAATATTTCCTTTAGGAAATATATATAAGATTCCATGGAATCCAACGATGAAGAGGAACATGAAGATCCCAAGGAAGAAAGTACATGTTCTCCAAAAAATCCGAATGAAGAACCTTCCACATTGAAGAAGAGAGAATGGAAGGAAACTATGATGGAAGAATATCAATCCATCATGAAGAATGATGTATGGGAAATTGTGCCTAGACTTGAAGGAAAGTTTGTAGTCACTTCAAAATGGGTTTGCAAGATAAAGTATGCAGTAGATAGGAATATCAATAAATACAAGGCAATATTTGTGGCTAGAGAGTTCTCCCAACAAGACGTAGAAGACTATGATGAGACGTTTTCTCTAGTTGCCAGATACACCTCTATTAGAGCTATCATATCTCTTGCAACATCCATGGGTTGGAGTTTATATCAGATGGATGTAAAGACCACACTTGTCAATGGAGTAGTTGAGGAAGAAGTATACATAGAGAAACCTCAAGGTTTTGAGGTACACCCGAAAGAAACCGATGTATGCCGATTAAATAAGGCCTTGTGTGGAGCCAAGCAAGCTCCAAGAGCTTGGTATGCACAAATTGACAATTAATTGACGAGACTTGGACTTTCCAAGAGCTATGATGATCCATATATTTATTACAATGTTATGAATGATGCACCTGTGATCCAGCTACGATATGTTGATGATTTGTTTCCGAAAGGTGTAGAGCCTTTCATTATTCAGTGCAAGAGGGATTTATCCTTTGAATTCAATATGAAGTATCTTGGTCTCATGCGTTCTTATTTGAGACTAGAAGTATGGCAGAAGCTTGGTGAAATCTTCCCGGGGAAAGGGTAGTATGTTGTAAATATCTTTCATAATTTTGGGATGATGGATTGAAAATCCATGGCAAATCCCATGGTGACAGATCCTAAGAAATTGAGAGACTCTGATTCTGATCCAGTAGACACATCCCTATACAAGCATTTGATTGGCTCATTGATGTATTTGGTTAATACCTGACCATAAATTTTCTTTGTTGTAAACACATTGAGCCATTTCTAGGTGGAACCTAGACATGAGCATTTTCATTTTGAGATATCTTCGTGGGATGCTAAAACTATGGTTTAAGATATTTCTCAAACAATGACGTACAACTACATGGATTTACCAATTCATATTGGGTAGGGAGTGTAGATGACAGAAATAATACCTCTTGTATATGTTTTAGTTTGGGATTTTCCATGATATCATGGGCTAGCAGGAAATAGAAGTCTGTTTCACCCATCACTGCATAAGCAAATTATATTGCAACTTGTGATGCTTGTACGAAAACAATATGGCTCCATAAGTTGGTTTCTGGACTATTTGATTAGGTGTTGGATTCGACTGTAATATATTGTGATAATCAGAGTTGTGTGAAGCTTTCGAAGAACCCTATGTTCCATGACAGATCGAAGCACATTGAGATAAAGTACTATTTTATCCGTGATAAAGTCGAGAAGGGAGAAGTGATTCTCCAGTACATCTCCACCGATGAGCAGACAACTGATATTTTGACGAAGCCTCTATCCAAGATAAAGTTTGAATACTTGAGGGACAAGTTGGGTCTTGTGGAGATATCTCCCTTGGTTGAAAGGGAGGTGGTGACTTCCTCGATTAGGAGGGAGTGATGATATATGGCATCATGGATAGTTAGTGTGTTGGTGGACATACATTCTCCAGGCAGAGAATAGTCGAGGCAGAATAGACTGCTGGTGGACATACATTCTCCCTATGGAGGATGGTCTAGGTTGACAGATTTCTAGTGGATAGACATTCTCCATGTGGAGGATGGTCCAGGTTCACAAGTTGTTGATGTACCATGGACACCTATTCTCCTAGGGCATTTCGCGGACAAGTAGAATGGTACATGACAACTATTCTTCTAGGACATATGTTCGGAATAGAAGAATGGTCTATCTCCCTAAGTTCACAATAGTGACCAGAGAGGGGAGATTGGTACATGACATATAATTATTCTAGGACATATGTCAGGATGAGAAGAATGGTCCTTCTATCCCATGGCGTCGCTTTCAACATCATGGAGGACATTCATTCTTCTAGGACATATGCCCGAATTAGAAGAATGGTCATTGTAGGCCATTGTGTGTCTTTCAACATCTAGGAGGATAGTCATTCTTCTAGGATTTCTACTTTCCATGTGGCTCTTTGGTTATTGTTGGGATAGGATTTTGGGACCAATTTTGGGAACTGCGCAACACGCGTAGAAGAAGGAAAGACTATATACTTTCGGGACTAGCGCGTGCAAATAAATGAATACCATTGAATCCGTTAGGCATTTTCGGTCCATTGATACAGGCTAAGCCCTAATGTAATTGTATAAATATGTAAGGGTTTTGGGGATAGAAACCATAAGAGAACTTAGAATGGAAAGAAGTGAAGCATAAGAGGGAAGAAGTACGCATTGTATGTGAGGGTGTAAGAGTGAAGAGCGACAGAGATAGATAGTGGGATAGGAGAATGACAAGGGTATGATGTATGAGCGCACTACACATATTTTGTAATAGATTATTCTGAATAATATAATAAGAATTCGGTCATTGTAGAAGTAGCCCATCTTGGGTGAACCAGTTAAATATGGTGTCTATGTGTTATGATGTGATTGTTTTGTTTATTGTGCACATATAATAATTGATCGGTTNTTGTAATAGATTATTCTGAATAATATAATAAGAATTCGGTCATTGTAGAAGTAGCCCATCTTGGGTGAACCAGTTAAATATGGTGTCTATGTGTTATGATGTGATTGTTTTGTTTATTGTGCACATATAATAATTGATCGGTTTCTATGAAAGTTTTACATGTTATTATGTTTCTACGCACATGATATAAAGTATAATGAACTAATGCTAAGTATAATGGTTAAGAGAACTACCACAACTCTTTATGATTGCGGAAACCTGATTCCGAAGTCCCCATAGATACCTCGGGAGAGACTTCATTTTATTGTGGGTGATGCAGAAAGGGACCGTATCTTAAGGTTTTGTTGGTGAATTAATGTTTAACCTTGGGTCTGCCCATTCAACCTTTGGAACTATTAGGCAAGTGGGTATGAATATAGAATGGATTTTTTTTGAGGCAATTATCATTGGAATTGAACGATGTAATTGCACTTTTGAATGCATAGATGGATCCTACCCACTAAAAAACCACTATTCCATTAAGATTTTGCAATGATCCATCTCCCTAGAAAAAAACCACTATTCATTATGCAATCTCAACAACTCATATCAACAATTCGGATGATTCTTCTAAATTTCTAACTAGATTTTTGGCAAAACTGTAAAAATTCAAAACATCATATATTTAAACTAAACTAAGTTCTTTCTTTTGTGCCATAAAATTTTACTGCTAAACCCAACGATTTTTCCTTGCCATAATTCAATCATTACTATAAAACGGAAAACGATTCCTTAGTTTATGAAACACTTACCAGAGTTTTGCAAAAATCATAATAAACAATACATGAACCATTACAATGTAAACTTAAACCTTCTCGGTCAAAGTATCATTAGAAATTGATCGCAGTCCAGATCTGAACCACTACAATGTGAACAWCAAAYTTTTAGGTCAACTTTTAGGTTATGAAGTTGACCGAAGTACAGATCTGAACCATTACAATGTGAACATAAACCTTTTGGGTCAARGCATCGTTATGAACTTGATCAAAGCCCATTACAATGTGAACATAAACCTGTGGGTCAATGCACTGTTATGAAATGGATTTTAAGGAGATGGTCAAGTCAGACATCAATTGATATCTTGGTGCAGCGATTTGCTTCCTAAATTCTATAAAGTATAGATATCCTATCTTTCTGGATTTAGACTTTTAAAAAAAAAACTACAAAATTACATTTTAAAATTTATTTGAATACAAAAATTACATAATGATTGTGTTTTTTCAAAATTTTGTTCGATTGTCGCAGCTCTAGATAACATGTTGTGACTACGGCTGAACATCGTATTATTTACCCGACTGGAAGTCTTGTCATGAAAACTGCTGGATGTAATACAAAGGCGCATGGATTTTTGGGTCCACCGTTTTTTTTTGGTGACAGCGGTATCCAAACTTGTATGGGATCTTTTGACGGTAATTTTATTATTATTGTAGATTTGTTTTAATTTTGGATATATAAAATTTTGAAACGGTCAAATCTTTTGAAATTTAAAATTTTCAATTATTTAAATTAAATTTGAAATATTTTTTTATTTTTTCATATTTTTTAATTATTTAAATTAAATTTACAGTTGCATACAATTTTTTTGAAAAGGTCAAATCTTTTGAAATCTATTTTTTTTATTATTTAAATTAAATTTATATTACTTCTCATTAAATATTAATTTTTATATGATTTGTAAAACCATTTTCTTGTTAAATGAATTTATTACAATTTAGAGTGTATAGTTAGGGATTGTTGATAGTGCAGGAAACAAAAACGACTTGTAAAACGGCAAATCATGTAAGCCTCAACAGTTTTTTATAATATAAACCAATTATTATGATGAAAAAAACATTTCTGAATTTATAAAGCATTTCCAACATTGGCCATTAGGGTTTTGCAGAAATGGGAATAAATTATACATGAACCATTAGAATCTGAACATAAATCTCTGGGGTCAATGGATCGTTCTAAAACTGCTCAAATTCCACATCTCTATATATATCATATAAGTATTACAGATTTATAATTACAGACAAGAAAGCAGGAAGTTGCAATGAAGATTTGTAATTACAGACATTCGAGAGTGATTGTAACGTTTTTGACTATGTTGTATTTTTCCGGAAGTTTGTTGGGAGATAGTTGGATTTGATTCCAACTATATATATACTTTTGGAATATTGAATGTAATGTGAGTAATACAAATTATTATTCTGTGTATATCTTGTGCAATGGATGCTCTCCATTTTTCTTATTTGATATCAGAGCTTGGCTGGGCTTAATCCCTTGTTGGGAGATAGTTGGATTTGATTCCAACTATATATATACTTTTGGAATATTGTATGTAATGTGAGTAATACAAATTATTATTCTGTGTATATCTTGTGCAATGGATGCTCTCCATTTTTCTTATTTGATATCAGAGCTTGGCTGGGCTTAATCCCTCATGAACGGGAGTGCCCGGGAAGATGTGAGAATTTAGATAGCCACTCTATGTAAATAGGTTGGCTGGGCTTAATCCCTCATGAACGGGAGTGCCCAGGAAGATGTGAGAATTTAGATAGCCACTCTATGTAAATAGGTGTGAAAGTGAATGTTTGTTTTTTGAGTGTTTGTTTCTGTGTGCTTGCAAAGAGAATCGCTTTGCAGCAACCATCGATTTGAAGAGACACAATTGATCCATCATAGAAGAGAGGAACCATTTGCAGGTCTCAGTCACCGGTGAAGGGAACAAGGCGATCGGTTACTATAGCAACGACTGGAGCAACCGGCAGATCTGAATCTAGGCACGTTTTTTTTTAATTTACATGCCCTGTAGCAGTCTTAAAGGGAGTTGCCATCGCTAAGAAGAGAGTTGTTGTACCGCCGGTGATTTAGAAGAAGGAGACGGCCGCATAACTAGATCGTTGCCATTCTTTGGACGACAGTTTTGTTTGACCTTTGGAGATAGCTTTATTGCACATTGACCGAGACATATTTTGTTTGATATTGCAGGTTTCTATTACTTAATTGATAGCTTCCATAATGAAGATAAGATGAATCGCCGCCTGCATGAACACGAGCCAATCCGCCTGAAAGTCGATTTAGGCATTATGTGCTCAACAGATGTGATATGCTCGTGGTCATATTTGACTCCAAATCCTCTCTCCTTTTCCGATTGAGATCGCAACAGTTGTAGGATTTCAGAGTTTAGTATTTAGGCCTCAAATCAAATCCAAGTCAGTACTTTTATGTGCTAGATTGGGAGGAAATACTGCTTGCAGCAGATCTAGAAAGCAAGGATTGAAGTTAAAATCAAAATATTTCTGATTTATTCGGATTTGAGGTATTTGGGAAAGTTGGACTGTCAGATTGTGGATTGAAGGAAGAGCCACCGTTGAGAATATGTCTGCCTTTCTTGCTGCCTTTATACTGATATATATATATTTAATTATGGGTATTGTGAAAGTATGTATTGTCATGGTGGCATAGTAAATAATAGTGGTGTTAGTGTGAGTTAATAGTTTAGTAAGTGTAGTAAAATAATGACTCTTGATATAAGTTGTATGGAGGTATGTTCATAGGATGCTTCATTATTTGAAAACTTTTCTTATGATGGTCTGAAGCATTTATACTTTAAATGAGTTGAATGGTAAGCTTAAAAAAGAGGATGAGAAAGAGCACAGTCTAGAAATGTGTGTAGGTTTTGATGAAGACCATGCCACACAAAGTTAAAATGTTGTAACTACTTTTGCTTTGTAATTGTGATTTTTATTATTGTAATGTAAACATTATAGGAGGTTGTTGGAATAATGCTTAAAATAGAATTGGTTTGAATATGTTGAAGATTTGTACGAGGTTGTTGAGAGATTCTCTCAACAACTATATCTATGTTTGGAGATATTTGGATGTGATTCCAACTATATATACTTGTAATATTGTATGTAATGTGAGTAATACAAATTATTATTGTGTGTATATCTTGTGCAATGGATGCTCTCCATTTTTCTTCTTATTATTACATCATAATCCTTTATGAAAGATTTTCCATTACATTATTTAATTTGGTGAGACATTGTTGGATCTCCAAATTTGAATAGTTAAGTTTATATATTCCTAGTACTTTAGGGATTTCTCAACATGTTGAATCTATTATACTTTCAAAAATCTAATTTAAATAACAAAAATTGTAACTTAAACCAAATTTATATTACTAGATTCAGATAAAAAAATACCAAAACTTAAAACATTTAAAACTAGCACATTACATTACATTACATTACAACAGTGATTCCATTCTAAACACGGTCACAAATTATACAAAAATCATAAGTATGTGAATAAAAACATTTCACGTCAAGTATGCAAATGAAAATCATCGGAACGGGACAAAAATCATCGAAGCCCTATATTTCAATCATCTCATAGTTTGAACGTGGATATTAATCTACCATATATAATCATCGAAGCCCTATATTTCAATCATCTCATAGTTTGAACGTGGATATTAAGCTACCATATATATAGCAGAGACCAATTCAAGTTTTTACCAAAGACCAATTCGAGTGCTTTGTCATAACGACTTGTTTTGGGAGAGAAGAAGAACTTCAAATATGGATATTCAGTTTGAAAGCAGGGTTTCAAATACGCATATATAACAAAGACCAAAGACCGATTATGATTCATATATATATATATATGACAAAGACCAATTCTGGTTTTGGGAGTGTAGAGTGAGGAATTCGGATTTAGATCCTGGTTTTATCGTATAGAGATTTCTGTGAGAGGAGAGTGACGAATTTGTATTTAGAATTTATTTAAATATAAATATTAAATGTTTGATTGCGAGATTTTGACTTCTGAATTTATGTGTTTTGTCAAAGTCGTTAGTGTCTAAAAGATTTATTGTAAACGGCCAGGTAAGTTGTTCTTCGTCAAGTCGGGCATTAGCGTGCATATTAATGAGATGGACAGCAGCCTTATGCCCAAGGCCACAACGTATCTTCCATGTTGTAATAAGGACCCTTTCTTGGATATTTGTTGGAGGATGCTTGAAGGTATAGAAGAAGACAATTTCTTGGATATTTGGAGGATGCTTNATATTAATGAGATGGACAGCAGCCTTATGCCCAAGGCCACAACGTATCTTCCATGTTGTAATAAGGACCCTTTCTTGGATATTTGTTGGAGGATGCTTGAAGGTATAGAAGAAGACAATTTCTTGGATATTTGGAGGATGCTTGAAGGTAGAGAAGAAGACAATTAAAGGGACTTGAAATTTCTCAAAATATGGTAAAAAATATGGTAAATGGAGAGGTATGAAGTGAATATTTTTGTAAATTTTGCAATAAGTATTTAATTTTTTTTTGTTTTTTTCAAAGTTGAAGAAATGTCCAAAATTCACTTGGAAGTTGAAAGGAACTATTTCTAAGATTAGTTTTCCAAGATAGCCCATTAAAAATGAAAGTTGTGGAGAAGAAGGGAATTCAATAGAGAGGAGAGATGAGGATAAAATGAATACGAGTAGTAGTAAAGATGAGAGCTCAATGAAACAGTCTGCTTCATGATGATTGGAGGAGAATAAGACATTAAGTCTATTCCACTATGAGTGAAAATTGTTGTTAAGCCATGGCCATCTACAAATTTATTGGATGAAAATAATAAATTGAATATATCTCAATGAAACTTGTTGTTGAACCATAACCATGTATAAATTTCCTAAGAACTAGTAACAATACACTAAATCTGTATATATCTCACTATTTTGTAATCTTTTTCTTAATTAATAAAATCCCCATAAAAATCTGCTTTTTCCATTTAAGATTTCCATGAAAAGACTGTCCATTGCACATTTGAACTCTTTATGTTATCTTATGAAATTTCTACATAATTGAATGTCTTGTTTAAATCTTATTTGGACATCGTGTTTTAAATCTTATTTGGACATTTTGTTAACAGAAAAACTCTCCAATTTGTTCGATGAAAAATGTATTCACACTCTCTTTACCTCATTTTGACTCCTACCATTAAGTCAAACAAGCACAAACATTTGCTTGTTGTGTACCAACCACATTGATTGCTCAGTTGCTCTATTTAAGGAAATTGACTTCTCATAATCCTTAGCTGGATCATAAACTTACAATCATCAACGCATCAGATTTTTTAATGGGATATATTGTTAGATTCCGTGTTGGATTTGGCATTTAAATAAATAAAATATGATTTTTTTCTTGACATAACAAAATTGCAAAGTACACATGTCTTTATTGTTGTTGGGCATTGGCTTTGACATCACAATCAAGTAAACCAAACTTTGGAACTAGATGTGGAATAGATGCCATTCATGTTTAGTAAACCGAGTTTTGGAACTAGATGTGGAGTAAATTGCAGATTGCACTCTGTTTAAAGTTTAAATTGATAATGAATTCAAATTGCATAAACATTTTTTATAAAAGATCTACCAAATAGAGAGACCATATGGGTATTATTTAGTAATTATATATGTATAATATTATTTTATATAATCTCTCACACTTAGTAGATTATGGGTATTATTTAGTAATTATATATGTATAATATTATTTTATATAATATCTCACACTTAGTAGATTTTACTTTTTAATGTAAGTTTCATTATTTATGATACAAATTTTATATTTGATATTAGATGAATATCAATATTGTATAGTAATATTATACAGTTTCATGATATTTAATAAATTATTCATTTCATACAAATTTATATTGAATAACAATGAGTAATTAAAAATAAATGAATAAGAAACTATTAAATTAATAATAAATATAATAAATTAATAATAAACTGATTGTCGATGAATAATGATGTAGCTTCTGCTTGAGAAATGCCCAAGTCCTGTAAAATCCTGCGTAACCAAACAATTTCACATGTTGCTTCCCATGCTGAGATGTATTCTGCTTCTGTTGTAGAAGTAGCAACTGTAGCTTGTTTCTT
>SNQJ01S0116489.1:0-11996 GCA_010110895.2 Picea sitchensis | reverse complement strand
GAAATCATGGAAGGATTGGGAACAACCTTCTCTCATATGGGAATAACCTTAACAGAAATAAAGGGCAGAACAAGTCAACCTGACAAACCTATTCCTGCTTCCTTTATCCTTCCTAGCTCTCACATTTCTATCCTATCTCCTGTACATAAACCTTCTGAGATAGAAATTGTAAAAAGATCCCCATTACATTTTCCACCTGAAGAAGAAACACCTGAATCTTCTTCAAAATCTCCAAGAGATCATCATTCTCTGGTTACCATAAAAAATCCAAGTTATGAAAATATCCCACATCACACTGCTAGACTCTCAGCCCCTGACTTGGTTGGGAAAGGGAGACTTCCAGAATCACAAACATTTGTTGATGATTGGTTCCAAGAATGGAACATTGATAATCTGTCAATTGCTCAAATAAGACAATTGATCGATATAATGTATGTTTCATACAAAATAATGTGTATGAAGGGAAAAACAGAAATTGAAGCATGCAAAACTATTATTCAGTGTTTCACAGGTACCCTCAGTAAATGGTGGGAAGTTATTTCCTCTCCATTAATGATTTCAAAAATGGAAGCAAAAGTTTTAAAGGATGAAGAAGGAGATATTGTGTACCACACTGATGGAACTCTAGTGAATAATATGATTGGTGATCTTACTACTTTGATACTTGAGCATTGGTGTGGAACAGAGAATGAAATAACTGACAAACATGAAATTGTTCTTATGAACATGAAATGTAGAAATATGTCTGAATATGAACAATTTCATAAAGAATGGACACAGAGAATCTTTGAAGTCAAAGAAAGTAATTTTTTTTTATGGAAACAAGTTTATTTGGCAGCTCTTCCAAGTAAGTTTGTAGAATACCTAAAGATGGAGGAAGTCTTCAAGCTTCCTTATGAATTGTATACTTGGGGAGAAACATATTCCTTAGTAACCAAAACTTTGGTAGGACTATGTACCAGCATGAAAATACAAAATTCTGTGTCAAAATCTTCTTATCTCCCTGATAAAAAATCAATCTATGAACAATATGGATTATATCTTTCTAATCCATCAAGGAAAAGAAGAAAAAAGCCGAAAGACTTCAGAGGAGAAAAAGGGAGAAAATACAAAGCTAGGTACAAGTATGTTCCTAAAAGCCATTATTATGAGCCAAAAGATATTAGGCTCAAATCTCACACTCATGAAGCAAAACAAAGAGTAACTTGCTGGATATGTGGAAAGCAGGGTCATTATGCTCATGACTGTCTAGAAAATGAAGCCTCTGGAAAAACAAAAGGAAAATATTCTGAACAAAAGGCAAAAGAGGCTCAGGAAAGGAGGCAATTGATTCTAAAGCTTCACTGCAACAGGTGTGGGGAAAATAATCATGATACAAATTCATGCCCCCATAATCCTTTTAAAATAAAAGAAGAAGTTCATCTTCTTCAAAAGGGATGTTGTTCTTCTAATAGTACATCAGAATTTGAATACTCCTCAGAAAACGAAATCCTGATGAATCAACATTGTAGTTGCAACAATCCAAATTTTTGCACTTGTGAAAGTAGCACTAACAGTTCTGATTCTGATTCTGATTCAGAACCTAAAATTCAAGAAAAAATAAAAGTCTGTATGTTTCAAGACACAGGAGATTAGGAGGCACAAATGCTTGCCCAAATAAAAATCCTTCCAGAGAGTGACATGAAAAATTCCCTCCTTGAAACTTTTATTAAGACTGTCAAGGCAGAACAAAAGGGTAAACATTCTGAAATACCAAGAAGACAGCCTTTGTTTTTAGATGCTTCCTTTGAAAAGAACACAAAGACATATATTAAGTTTAACAGAGAACCAAAACTGCACAATATCTCTATTACAAAACTAGCCAAAGAAGTTATACTTCTTAGAAAGGAAGTCTCTGAGTTAAAAGAAACAATCAACAGGCTAGATGCTGAGTGCAGTTATAAAGTTGATTCATGGGCTAGACAAGAAATCAAGCAGATTAAAGAAAGGATGGATTCCATTCCTCCACCACTAGAAGATGTCCCTTTTGAGTATGTGCTCTTAGCACAAACCACAACATAAATGCAGGGAATGACAGGTATGAAGATTCTGCCTATCAAATACCAGAAGTATTATATAAAGGTCCAGTTAGCAATTAATCAAGAAGAAGAAAGAAATGAAGATCCAAAATTATACAGGGAAATTTATACCCAGCATTGGGACCCATATAATTTCCGACATTTCCATGATCATCCATTAGAATGAAGGTTTTGTGGGTTTACACCTTAAAACTCCACCGTGTAATAATTCATGTCTAAATGGCCGACAGTGGTGCCATTCGGGTTCCGTGGGTTTCCATCATTAAACTCCACTTTGTACATAGTGTTGTCATTTCAATAATGAGAATCTTGGAAACTCGGAGCACTTCTCCGACTTTTGGTGCGGATTGACCCACATTTCCAAGATGCTCTACTGTTTAGCATGTGATTTGGTAGGTATGATTTTCCTCTGGTCGGGGAATATTACATGACAACCCCGTCAGGTCTACTGTTTATCATGTGACATGGTACTCTGGCTGAGGAATCTTTCACGACTCCCTCGTCAGATCTACTGTTTAAATCTGCTTTCGGTGGATTTATTATTAAAATAATGATTTGGTCAGAGATTCCTGCGTGAATACATCTACTGAATCCTAGAAGTAAGATTAGGTGGCAGACATAGTGGGCCACTAGTCTATTCGGGTCTTGGCTTCATGATGACTCTTCCTCCCGAAATTCCTATAAAATAAGGAGGAGAGCTCATTCATTCCAATTCCCGATTTTGTGAGTTGTGAGTTAGTCAGTCTTAGGTTCTAAGCTTCCCTTCTGTCTGAAGCTTCGTGTCTTTCTATAAGTCTGTAAGTCTGTGAGTTGAGCGAAGAGCATCCTACTCTGAGTCTGTTATCAGTGCCTCTGGCACATATTGTAATACCCGCAAGCTTTTATGCTCTGATAATATAAATACTTCCACATGTTGTTATATCTTTGATGTTTGTCTATTGTCTCTCTATTATGCGCACATTGTGATCTCATTTATTTGCCCATATTTTCATTCGTTGTTCCTTGGTACTGCTAAGATAGAGTTCTCTCATCCAATTGGCAAGGTTGTTGGTAGTTTGGTGTAAGGCGTCGGTGGATTAGTGGTAGTAAGTCCCGCTAAGGCAAGGAGGCCGCTAAAGGGAAGTGGTAGCTGTGAAAGTTCACCGAAAACCAGCTATAGGCTTCAAATAGAGATGCAAGAGCCCGATGGCCTTCGAGTGGTGAGGTTCAGGCATTAAGCAGAGTAAAGAGGTTAACCCGATGATATTGGTTCGGAAAAAAGTAGCAGAAACTGGAAGACCAGATGGTGAGAGGAGATTGCGCATGAGACAAACAGTTCAATACGTCAAGCTTCATTCTCTTATAGAGGAGGCCCCTGAAAAAGTTGTTCGTGAGAGAAGATTTACAAATGGTATCAGAGCCATGCACTCATTTTCAACCCGGGTATGATATCAGACTCTCTTCGATCTGATATAGCTATTCGCTCTTTGTTTTATCTCTGTATACATTCTTGTGTGAGTCGCTCTGTGTTTTAAGGATCCATAGTGCCGTATCAAGAGTCTCGGGCTGTTTAAAGGCACAGTTCCACTCTTGCGACACATCTGAGTCCATATCAGTAGTCTCGGGCTGTTTAAAGGCACAATTTCCACTACTGCGACCTCCTGAAAGATCTACTAGTTTCTGCCTGAGCAGTCGGCCAGGAGCCTGTCTAATCTTCTTTCGAGAAGACATAAGACTAAACACCCTGCTTTTCTGTGCAAAAATAGTAACATCTACTATCATGGATTCTTCATTGTCTGTTAGATCTATACATAATACTGTAGATTCTTCTGCATCTACTTCAGAGAATTCTTTCTGTTTTATGATTCATTACATGCCTTCAATAGAATCATTGGATCCAAGAATCAAAGACATTTACAAAGGCATGAGACCACCTGGTACTCCTAAGTATGGGTTAGGATATGCTGAACAATGTGACACAGTTATTCGAGACAGTAGATTTACAAATCCTTTGCCCAAAGATATACAAAGACCATCTATAGATGAAATTTATAAATTTCATACAATCATGAGAGGATGCCAGAAAGGATCCATTCCTGATGAATGGATTAAAAAGATGTTGAACTGGGATTTGTTTACAAATCCTGAGACAAAATAATTTGATACAGTCACTCCAAATTCTGAAAAACTAAGACTCTCAAAAGAATGGAAAGTTTTCATGTCTAAGAATGATTGCTGGATTTCCTTTTTTGAATGGAAAAAATTAAAACAAAAACAAATAGTCCAAATGATAGGAGAAAGCTTTGAATCTCCTTCTCCAAAACATAAGTGGAAGAGCCTTGATGGAAGTATTGTTGAATCAAATTCCACTTTTCCCCCTTTCAAAGGAATTGTACTTGAAGACAATTCTAAACAAGTTAGAGCAATTCCTCTATTACTCTCAGGAGAAGCCATTCAGTTGTCTGGAATAGACAAAAGAGTCCAATTAGTTTCAGAGCAGTTAAATTGGACTAATACTGCTTTAAGAGGAATGGCTACACATACCTTCATAACAAATGACTATGCAAGAAAAGACCAAATCATGGATCTCCAAGTATCTACTAATACCATTGTTAGATCCGTGGACCAAATACAAGAAAAGTTCATTGATGTGAAAGATAAAATGGATTCTGCTCTATTAGAAATTGAGTATAAGGCCAAAGAATCCAGCAGAAACCATGAAGAAATTATGGAAGGATTGAGAATTGCCTTTTCACATATGGGAATAACCTTAACAGAAATAAAGGGCAGAACAAGTCAACCTGACAAAACTATTCCTGCTTCCTTTATCCTTCCTAGCTCTCACATTTCTATCCTATCTCCTGTACATAAGCCTTCCGAGATAGAAATTGTAAAAAGATTTCCTTTACATTTTCCTTCTGAAGAAGAAACACCTGAATCTTCTTCAAACCCTTCCAGAGATCATCATTCTCTGGTCACCATAAAAAACCCAGCCTATGATAATCTTCCACATCACTCTTCTAGACCATCTGCTCCTGATCTAGTTGGAAAAGGTAGACTTCCAGAAACTCAAACATTTGCTGATGATTGGTTCCAAGAATGGAACATTGACAGCTTGTCTATTGCACAGATCAGACAAATGATTGATAGGATGTATGTTTCATACAAAATAATGTGTATGAAAGGAAAAACAGAAATTGAAGCATGCAAAACTATCATTCAGTGTTTTACTGGTACCCTCAGTAAATGGTGGGAAGTTATTTCTTCTCCTTTAATGATTTCAAAAATGGAAGAAAAAATTTTAAAAGATGAAGAGGGAGATATTGTATATCATACAAATGAAACTCCAGTGAATAATATGATTGGTGATCTCACCACTTTAATACTTGAGCGCTGGTGTGGAATAGAGAATGAAATTGCTGATAAACATGAAATTGTTCTTATGAATATGAAATGTAGAAAGATGTCTGAATATGAACAATTTCATAAAGAATGGACACAAAGAATTTTTGAAGTCAAAGAAAGTAAAAATTTGTTATTGAACAAGTTTATTTGGCAGCTCTTCCAAGTAAGTTTGTGGAGTATCTAAAAATGGAGGAAGTTTTCAAACTTCCTTATGAATTATATACTTGGGGAGAAATATATTCTTTGATAACCAAAACATTGGTTGGACTATGTACTAGCATGAAAATACAAAATTCTGTGTCAAAATCTTCTTATCTCCCTGATCAAAAATCAATCTGTGAACAATATGGATTATATCTTACTAATCCAACAAGAAAGAGAAGAAAAAAGACTAAAGACTTTAGGGGAGAAAAAGGAAGAAAATATAAAGCCAGGTACAAGTATATTCCTAAAAGTCATTATTATGAGCCAAAAGATATTAAACTCAGGGCTCATACTCATGAAGCAAGACAGAAAGTAACCTGTTGGATCTGTGGAAAACAGGGCCATTATGCCCATGACTGCGCAGAAAATGAAGCCTCTAGAAAAACAAAAGGCAAGTTCTCAGAACAAAAAGAAAAAGAGGCTCAGGAAAGGAGGCAATTGATTCTAAAGCTTCATTGCAACAGGTGTGGGGCAAATAATCATGAAACAAATTCATGCCCCCATAATGCTTTTAAAATAAAAGAAGAAGTTCATCTTCTTCAAAAGGGATGTTGTTCTTCTAATAGTACATCAGAATTTGAATATTCCTGATGAATCAACATTGTAGTTGCAACAATCCAAATTTTTGCACTTGTGAAAGTAGCAATAACAGTTTTGATTCTGATTCAGAACCTGAAATTCAAGAAAAAGTAAAAGTCTGTATGTTTCAAGACACAGGAGATCAGGAGGCACAAATGCTTGCCCAAATAAAAAGCCTTCCAGAAAGTGACATGAAATATTCCCTTCTTGAAACTTTTATTAAGACTGTCAAAAAAGAACAAAAGGGGAAAATCTCTGAGATCCCTATCAGACAACCTTTGTTCTTAGATGCTTCCTTTGATAAAAATACCAAAACATATATCAAGTTCAATAGAGAACCAAAACTGCATAATATCTCTGTTACAAAACTGGCTAAAGAAGTTATACTTCTTAGAAAGGAAGTCTGTGAGGTAAAAGAAACAGTCAACGGGCTCGATGCTGGATGCAGTTATAAGGTTGATTCATGGGCCAGACAAGAAATCAAGCAGATTAAAGAAAGGCTGGATTCTATTCCTCCACCATTGGAAGATGCCCCTTTTGAGACTGTGCTCTTAGAACAGACTACAACAGAAATGCAGGGAATGACAGGCATGAAGATTCTGCCTATCAAATACCAAAAGTATTATATAAAGATCCAGTTAGAAATTAATCAAGAGACTTTTTCATTAACTGCACTAATAGACACTGGATCATATTTAAACCTGCTGCATAAAAATCTTATCCCTGCAAAATACTGGCTTCCTAGTTTTGGATCAACTACAGGACTAGGAAATGTAAATACTTCTTTTCAATTTGAAATTCCTAAAGGCATCTTGATCCTTGAAAATTATGCTTTGGGAATGAAATTTCAAATTTCTGATCTACCGGTTGACTGTATTCTTGGTACACCCTTTCTATCAGCAGTAGAACCTCATGGTTCTTGTGTATGTCCAGATGGAAAGAATGGATTTTTTATCACCATGCCCAGTATAGATGGAGATCCTTCCAAAAGGATTGAATTACCATTTATTTCTGAACATCATATGCAGCTTGCCTATTGTCAGAAAAGTTTGGTAACAATTGAATTTTTTGATGACCAAAGAAATGCTCTCGTTACTCATTATCTGGGTGATAATACTCTCTGGGAAGTCTTCAAAGAACATTGGATACCATCATGGCAGCTCATGCATTCAGAAAAGGTAGAATTAGGCCTACCAGGGTTTTCAAGAAATACTCATATAAATGCACTTCCTCCACAACACATACTTGGTAGAATCCATCAACCAATCACTAGTGCATCTAGAGAAAAACTCGTTAAAATGGGGGACATGAGCAGACTGAGATCTGTTAATAGACAATGGTATGATCATCAAACCCGAAGATGGGAAGAAACTCCTGCATATCATTTCTTCCAAATAAATAAAATGAGAACTATTCCAGAATGGCCAAATCAAAATCCAAATGAAAAGATATACGATGTGGATTACTATCAGTATAAAACTATGTGGTTTAATATTTGTCTCTGGACAGACATGTATAAGTATTATTATTGCATGGTAAGATTTGCTCATTCCTTCAGGGATTGGCCTGAACCTGATTGGTTGTTAGAATGGTGGAATCCATTTGGATTAAATCCAGTTAGAATCAATCCAGATGTGACAGAAGTCGGAAGAATGTTCCTATTTTATAACAGAAGCTTTGATACTATTTCCGACTTATTTTCTGAAGAAGAATAAAAGATGATGTTTATTGGGGAAAAACACCCATGGATTATACGAACCAAGTTCTTACTCCACCAAGATATAGAAAGTAATAATGATCCTAAATTGGTTCGGGAAGTATATACTCAGCATTGGGACCCATATAACTTCCGGCATTTCCATGATCATCCATTAGAATAAAGGTTTCCGTGGGTTTGTACCTTAAAACTCCACCGTGTAATAATTCATGTCTAAATGGCCGACAATGGTGCCATTCGGGTTTCGTGTGTTGCCGTCATTAAACTCCACTTTGTACATAGTGTTGTCATTTCAATAATGAGAATCTTGGAAACTCGGAGCACTTCTCCGACTTTTGGTGCGGATTGACCCACATTTCTAAGATGCTCTACTGTTTAACATGTGATTTGGTAGGTATGATTGTCTGCTGGTCGGGGAATCTTACATGACAACCCCGTCAGGTCTACTGTTTATCATGTGACATGGTACTCTGGCCGAGGAATCTTGCATGACTCCCTCGTCAGATCTACTGTTTAAATCTCCTTTCGGTGGATTTATTATTAAAATAATAATTTGGTCAGAGATTCCTGCGTGCATACATCTGCCGAATCCTAAAAGTAAGATTAGGTGGCAGACATAGTGGGCCACTTGTCTCTTCGAGTCTTAGCTTCATGATGAATCTTCCCTCCCGGATTTGTATAAAGGAAGGGTGAGAAATCATTCATTCCTCAATTCCCGATTTTGTGAGTTGTGAGTTAGTCAGTCTTAGGTTCTAAGCTTCCCTTTTGTTTGAAGCTTCGTGTCTTTTTGTAAGTCTGTAAGTCTGTGAGTTGAGCGAAGAGCATCCTGCTTTGAGTCTGTTATCAGTGCCTCTGGCACATATTGTAATACCCACAAGATTTTATGCTTTGATAATATAAAGACTTGCGCATGTTGTTAAATCTCTGATGCTTGTCTATTGTCTCTCTATTATGCGCACATTGTGATCTCATTTATTTGCCCATATTTGCAACCATTGTTCCTTGGTACTGCTAGGACATAGTTCGTTCATCCAGATAGTAAGGTTGCTGGTAGTTTGGTGTAAGGCGTCGGTGGATCAGTGGTAGTAAGTCCTGCTAAGGCAAGGAGGCCGCTAAAGGGCAGTGGTAGCTGTGAAAGTTCACCGAAAACTAGCTATAGGCTTCAAATAGACCTGCAACAACCTGATGGACTTCGGGTGGTGAGGTTCAGAAGTTAAGAAGAGTAAAGCGGTTAAACCGACGATATTGGTTATGACGGGAGTAGCAGAAATTGGAAGACCAGATGGTGAGAGGAGATTGCGCATGAGACAAGCAGTTCAATACGTCAAGCTTCATTCTCTTACAGAGGAGGCCCCTTACAAAGTTGTTCTTGAGAAAAGATTTACAAAGGAAGTCTGTGAGCTAAAAGAAATAGTCAACAGGCTCGATGCTGAATGCAGTTACAAGGTTGATTCATGGGCCAGACAAGAAATCAAGCAGATTAAAGAAAGGCTAGATTATATTCCTACACCATTGGAAGATGACCCTTTTGAGACTGTGCTCCTAGAACAACTTACAACAAAAATGCAGGGAATGACAGGCATGAAGATTCTGCCTATCAAATACCAAAAGTATTATATAAAGATCTAGTTAGAAATTAATTAAGAGATTTTTTCATTAACTGCACTAATAGACACTGGATCAGATTTAAACCTGCTGCATAAAAATCTTATCCCTGCAAAATACTGGCTTCCTAGTTTTGGATCAGCGACAGGACTAGGAAATGTAAATACTTCTTTTCAATTTGAAATTCCTAAAGGCATCTTGATCCTTGAAAATTATGCTTTGGGAATGAAATTTCAAATTTCTGATCTACCGGTTGATTGTATTCTTGGTACACCCTTTCTATCAACAGTAGAACCTCATGGTTCTTGTATATGTCCAGATGGAAAGAATGGATTTTTTATCACCATGCCCAATATAGATGGAGATCCTTCCAAAAGGATTGAATTACCATTTATTTCTGAACATCATATGCAGCTTGCCTATTGTCAGAAAAGTTTGGTAACAGTTGAAGTTTTGATGACCAAAGAAATTCTCCTGTTACTCATTATCTGGGTGATAATACTCTCTGGGAAGTCTTCAAAGAACATTGGATACCATCATGGCAGCTCAGGCATTCAAAAAAGGTAGAATTAGGCCTACCAGGGTTTTCAAGAAATACTCATATATATTCACTTCCTCCACAACACATACTTGGTAGAATCCATCAACCAATCACTATTGCATCTAGAGAAAAACTCGTTAAAATGGGGGACCTGAGCAGACTGAGATTTGTTAATAGACAATGGTATGATCATCAAACCCGAAGATGGGAAGAAACTCCTGCATATCATTTCTTCCAAATAAATAGAATGAGAACTATTCTAGAATGGCCAAATCAAAATCCAAATGAAAAGATATACGATGTGGATTACTATCATTATAAAACTATGTGGTTTAATATTTGTCTCTGGACAGACAGGTATAAGTATTATTATTGCATGGTAAGATTTTCTCATTCCTTCAGGGATTGGCCTGAACCTGATTGGTTGTTAGAATGGTGGAATCAGTTTGGATTAAATCCAGTTAGTATCAATCCAGATGTGACAGAAGTCGGAAGAATGTTCCTATTTCATAACAGAAGATTTGATACTATTTCCGACTTATTTTCTGAAGAAGAATACAAGATGATGTTTATTGGGGAAAAAGACCCATGGATTATACGAACCAAGTTCTTACTCCACCAAGATCAAGAAAGTAATAATGATCCTGAATTGGTTCGGGAAGTATATACTTAGCATTGGGACCCATATAACTTCCGACATTTCCATGATCATCCATTAGAATAAAGGTTTCCGTGGGTTTGTACCTTAAAACTCCACCGTGTAGTAATTCATGTCTAAATGGCCGACAATGGTGCCATTCGGGTTCCGTGGGTTGCCGTCATTAAAATCCACTTTGTACATAGTGTTGTCATTTCAATAATGAGAATCTTGGAAACTCGGAGCACTTCTCCGACTTTTGGTGCGGATTGACCCACATTTCCAAGATGCTCTACTATTTAGCATGCGATTTGGTAGGTATGATTGTCTTCTGGTCGGGGAATATTACATGACAACCTCGTCAAGTCTATTGTTTATCATGTGACATGGTACTCTGGCCGAGGAATCTTTCACGACTCCCTCGTCTGATCTACTGTTTAAATCTCCTTTCGGTGGATTTATTATTAAAATAATAATTTGGTCAGAGATTCCTGCGTGAATACATCTGCCGAATCCTAAAAGTAAGATTAGGTGGCAGACATAGTGGGCCACTTGTCTATTCGGGTCTTAGCTTCATGATGACTCTTCCCTCCCAGATTTGTATAAAGGAAGGGTGAGAGCTCATTCATTCTTCAATTCTCGATTTTGTGAGTTGTGAGTTAGTCAGTCTTAGGTTCTAAGCTTCCCTTCTATCTCAAGCTTCGTGTATTTCTGTAAGTCTATAAGTCTGTGAGTCGAGTGAAGAGCATCCTGCTCTGAGTCTATTATCAGTGCCTCTGGCACATATTGTAATACCCGCAAGCTTTTATGCTCTGATAATATAAAGACTTCCGCATGTTGTTATATCTCTGATGTTTGTCTATTGTCTCTCTATTATGCGCACATTGTGATCTCATTTATTTGCCCATATTTGCATCCATTGTTCCTTGGTACTGCTAAGATAGATTTCGCCTATCCAGGTTGCAAGGTTGCTGGTAGTTTGGTGTAAGGCGTTGGTGGATCAGTGGTAGTAAGTCCCGCTAAGGCAAGGAGGCCGCTAAAGGGCAGTGGTAACTGTGAAAGTTCACCAAAAACCAGCTATAGGCTTCAAATAGAGCTGCAAGAGCCCGATGGACTTTGCAGACCTGAACTCCCGTTTGTTCTGGTGCTTAAATTTCTGCTCGATTTTAACAACATATCGATAGGCAGCATCGAGTGATGAGATGTCCAAAAAATCCATTTCAGTTTGGATGTATCTGTGTAGAGCCCCAC
>SNQJ01S0116485.1:0-24137 GCA_010110895.2 Picea sitchensis | reverse complement strand
GATATCTCAAAGGAACAAAAGAGTTTGGATTATGGTATCCAAAAGGAAAGGATCTATCACTTATTTCCTACACAGATGCAGATTGGGAAGGTTGCATTGATGACTGACGAAGCACCAGTGGAGCAACATTCTACTTGGGTGAGTGTTTAGTATCATGGCTAAGAAAGAAACAATCATCAATATCTTTGTCTACAATTGAGGCAGAGTATATTGCGGCAACAAGATGTTGTACACAGATTCTATGGATGAAACAAACTCTGACAGATATACAGGTTGAGTATGATGATCCCATTCCAATATATTGCGATAATATAAGCGCCATCAGTATCTCAAAGAACCCATTGATGCACTCCAAAATGAAGCACATTCCAATCAAGTATCACTTTCTATGAGAACAAGTTGCAGAGAAGAACATCAGAGTTGAATATGTGGGCACAAAATAACAAGTGGTAGACATCTTTACAAAACCTCTTCCACGGGAATCCTTTGAGTATCTTCTCCAGAGATTCTGAGTAACTTCTACTCCAAAATGAATGTTTTTGAATAATTATCTTATATAGTTTAGATTTACATGAGGAATCACCATAAAGAGGAAAGTTCAGGTTGGGAGATCAGTTTCAGGAATAGCTCAGTCAGGGAGAGTATCCCCAAGGACAGTTCAGTTAGGGGGATCAGCCCCAGATGGAAAGATACCTTTTCCATTGATAACAAAGGGGGAGATATTTATCACATGCAGGATAGAAATGCTTGGAGAGAGAGCATAGAGGCATGTATATAAGGGCAACAACCCAAGGAGAGTTCAGTTAGGGGGAGAATCCCCAAAGGGAGATACCCTTTGTCATTGATGTCAAAGGGGGAGAGATAGAAAAATTGATGAGGAGTATAAGAATGAATGTTATCATGACTAAGTGTTGTCATCAATGCAAAAGGGGGAGGTTTTCATAAATTTGTCTCAGGTTGATGGACAGTCGGTATGGATTTTTGGTTGTAATTGATGTCAACCATTGGAGAGTGATATTGTAGATTGATGTCAACCCTTGGAGAAAGTCTGGTAGAAAATTCCAATAGCACAAAGGTTTGGGTAATGGACCCAAGTTTGTTTGATGTATAATGGTATGTTTTTTAATATATTTGAAGGTAATACTATTCTATATGGGTAGTGTTGGAGCCGCCTTTTACAAATGGTTGAAATATAATTCTTGCAATCAAAAATTTGCCCCGACATGCAAAGTGGTGATAGTCGTTATAGTCCTAAATCATCATTGCCTAACCATTAAGCAAGCCTATAACTTTTCTTTACCTCGTGCTTTCGCGCTTCGGGAGTTACAAGTTGCAAGGTTTCCAAACTCCGATATGCGAAGTAAGTCACCCGGGTTAGTGTCGGGGGTAAGTCGCTTTAAACCATAGTCAAACACTATCGAGGTTTCGTGACTCGACAATTTCTCTTCCAAAGAACTATACCTTTGTATCCCCGAGTCGTGAAGTCACGATATTCTTTAAGCACTTAATGCAGATTACGTTTTTTAAACTAAATCGCATCATCGTGATTTTGGGTTTTGGGGGCTCAAAGGGAAGGGGTGATTTCTTCGGATATGGTGAACGCCGAAAAAAGGAGATTAAAGACTAAAACAAAACCTAATTAAAGGAGCTAAGCCAGATCAATAAATGCATTAATAAAAATTTAATACGCATCATCTACGGAGTAATTTTAAATGTCTTTGTGCTAATTTATGTTGTGACTTGTCAAAAAGATATGGCATTTATTTGAGATACAACGAAGTGACAGATAAGGATATTGCTTTTACTGCTAAATCTTTCATTAAAATGATTTGACCATTCTGTTCACAAGGACACTGGGGTTTTAAATGGCTAAGATAAAGGAGTTCCTTCTTTCATTATTTCAAATTTCATTTCTATTTTGCGCAAAGAAGATTTTTCATCATGCTAACATTTGTCTATATCTACATCTTTACTACAAGAGAGTTGAGTACATAGTCCTCTATCATGGCTCCACGAAAAGCATCCAAGGCGATTGCTGAGAGTTCAGGGAAAGGCTCATATAATGTTTCTGATACTTCACCCCGAACTATTGATAACATCAAAACCTGGTCATACATCTTCGACATTATTCAGTCTAAATTGGTGGATTGTTCAGATGATTCCAGTGATAACGAGAAGGACGATTTGGCCACCAAATGAAAAATCATCGTTCAAGAGGAGATGCACAAAATAGCAGCAAGGCCACGACTCCTTCCCTATTATGATATGATCAGATGGGCACTAGACCATGTGGATATCCCGACCAGGACTATTATCAGTGAGCAACAGGTGACGATTGGGACTTTTCAACCTGAACATTTGCAGTCAATGTATCAACTATCACCCACGCCAACATTCGCGTACAATGCCAAGTTTTTGGAACATTTAAAGCGAAAGGAATGCCAGTAATGCGACATAAACTTGTCTGATCTGATCAAAGATTGGGTCTTGCACCCCGCAAAATTCAGGGCAGATGGTAATGGATTTTATTCAATCTCTTCCTTAGAACCACAATTCAGGTATATAACAATGATGACCTGTAGGTTGTATGGGAGGGAGGACACCGTAGACTTTTACATCTCGTGGGTGCCTCTGATTCACACAGTCGCTGAAGGTTTTTCCTTCGACTGGGCCAAACTATTGTCAGACAGTCTAACCAGTCAGATTACTGAATATTGAGCGCAGAAGGTGAATGGAAAAGACACCTCATTTTTCATGTCCGCCTACATCATGGATGTTGTTTGTTTCATGATGCCTTTCCCTCTAATGAGTTGGAGCTAGACTCCATCTGATGCTAAGCCTATCCATGTCTATCACTCAAAAATTTGGTAGGATAAGGCCACATAATTCATATACGATATTTTAAATTGGGTAATGGTACCGATGCATGTCTCCATCTTCGGTAACCCACCACCCAGGATTTCAGATAGCATCACCACCAACTTGAGTAGTGTGGCTAACTAATATGTAGAAGCAAAATTTTCATACATCAGGGTTTTCAGCGCCTCTGTGCCCTTGTATGCTCTACCACTATTTATGTTGGATAGGCTGGTATGTCACGAAATCACCAGGCAAACTGTGATCGGTAGCATAAGAAAAGAGCTTAAAGCTTTTCCGAAGAAGGTATGGACACCCTTCCCCATTCATTTGAATACATATTCTTTATTATATTATGGACACGCAAAAGTCGAGGCAACGAACTTAGAGGATATTAAATTGGTCCACATTAAGTTTAAGAAACACGACCCACACAAGGTCATGGGTAATCACATGATGAGTTATGGCCTAAAAATATATGAACATGAGAATTTGCCTCATGATGACATCTTTCAAGGGGCGAGACCTTATGTCGAGGTCCTAAGTCGGATTCAAACCCTGTCGCCTGAGGAGATGGTCGATTTCTTCAAATTTCAAGAACACCTACGAAGATGCCTTCCCCCAGTCTTACAGGGTAAGAACCCACCGACTGCATATGTACAGCAAACAGAAGCCAATGGATCCAAAGATTCAGGACCTGACCAAGGGGAAAATCAGGAAAACAAAAAGCAAACCGGGGACCCAAAACAGGAAGCCGAGATCCCCAACTCTCCAAGCAAGCCAGCCTCGGTTGTTACCCCGGGGAAATCAGCCAAGGAAATCAGCAGTCCCATCATTTCTGTCACTCCCCTACAGTTTACGAAGGGGATCCCCGGCGAGGGATGGATTTTTGGCGAAGAACTAACGCCTATTACTGTAGAAGAGTTGCCTCCAAAAGAATTTTTCTTTGATAAGAAGAGAAAGGCCATTGTGAAGCAAGATATTTACCGAGAAGTGGGCACGGTAGCCAAAAAATTCAAAATCCTAGCCGATGGAAAAGCCATGAAAAAGGAGGAATTCGCAACTCAGATAGCAGGGACGATGGGGGATTTTGCTACAACCAACCAATACTCTATCGGATCCCTAAAAGAACAACTAAAGCGGAAGAACCTCTTGATCATAAGTTTGGAGGCTAAGCTAGCTACAACAGAAGCTACTGTCAGAGATTAGGTGAACACGGGTCTAGAGATGGTTAGAGAAGATGATAAAAAAGAAATCGAGTAGATCAAATCCGATCTCAAACAAACACAGCTGTCTGCTCAGACCAGTCAGTCATAGATAAGCCAACAAGAAGAATTGATAGGGAAGTTATAGGAAAATTTAAATTTCGCTGAGGGCCAGGCAATAGATATTGAGATATTCCAATCCAAAGCTATCGAACTCTGAGAAAGAGTGTCAGCAACTCAACAAGATTTACTCGCTAAAGTGGAAACCATTCAAAACCACTACCATATCATTGATCAAGTGTTGTAAGACATCTCTTTGAGAGAAAGAGAAGTTGGGGCAGCTCGGGTCTCTTTCCAAGAGGTTGGCATAGCCACGAAGAAAAAGGAAATGGGAAGTAGTTCCAAGATCTTCATCCCAGAGCAGACTAGAGGTAACATCTTGCTGAAGACGTGGGAGAGAAACATATTAGAGAGTAGAGAATGTGCTAAAGAGGTAAGAAACTCTTGTGAAGAAACCTTCATCTTGATAAATGAAAGTTTGTTGAGCCTTGATAATGAAAGCGGCGCTGGGACACTGGGCCAGATCGATATATCCAAGCACCTGCTAAATATCAAGGAGAACGAGGAAAAAGAGCAGGCTGAAATATTATAGATCAGCCAGACTGACATAGTCCAAGTGGATAGATGGTTAATAAAACCAAGTATATAGTTATGTTCTATCATCGTCGAAGACCGACAAGTGGGAGTAAGGTTGCCATAGTTAGCGAAGGATTCTTACACTTTTGAGGCAAACCACCAAGTAGATCCTTCTAGGTTGATAGCCCAGTTGGTGGAGAGGTGTGTCACTTGCACCAAGCAGGCGAAAGGACAAGTTCCCAGTACCAAATAATGACAAGTGTCTCCCTGTTCTATTTTTAGAACCCGAAGAGTAAAGAAAAGAAGGTGTTCCACCCGCATGAAATATGACAAAGGCAAAGAAGTGAAACGCTTGAACTTATCATTTTGTAACCGAAAATTTCGGGAACGATTGAAATTCAAATGTTCAGAAGTTTGTAAAATAGGAATTTTGAAGAAGGAAATGAAGCTGGACCTTTTTGGCCAATTGTAATAGAGACTTTTTCGTTTGAAAATTAATACAAAGCAATCCGAAGATTCCCGATTCTGTCAAGACTGATTTATGAGTTTGTTTCCTCTGTTATCTTATATTCAATTTTATTTCGCATTTATATGTCTGATGAATGCTTCACTGCAATTTAGTATAACCTCTACCGTGGTGATCAACTTTTAGATGTCTAATCGTTTGCAGTTTTTCCTCTGTATCGACTATCAGCAAGTACAAGACCTGTGAATTTTTTAGATCTTTATATTTTATGCTTCATCAAATTTCTTCTTGTCTTTTTCTTCTTCTGTTTACAGGGTGAGATTATACCTTGATAGGAGCCTCGCATTATAGACAGCTTAATGTTTTCTCACATTTCTCACATGATTTATTAAAAATTAACTCAGTTACGGGAAAATGCCTTTGGTTTGCATTCTATCTGTGATTTCGGATTCGAGAGTACTCTTTTTATGATCCAAAATTTGAGGCAACATCCTAAACCTCGAACTTTCCTTTAACTTTCCATGTTCCTCTATGATTGTTCCCGTTGCCAGACAACCCAATATTGAACCTGGCTTGTTGGATCAAACCACCATCGCTCTGAACCTTTTCGACACCATACTTAAAACAACCACCACCTGGGTAGAACTAGAACGTTCATGGGCCACCATTGAACGGGATATAAGCATCCAGGAACTTTTTGAAGCGAGACAAAGGCAACCTAGAAATCATCATTAGCTTCCTTCCCCAAAGGTTGATCCTCCCCCTTTTTATCTTTCACACCACTTTTGGATGCCTAGACCCTGTACTTTGTAGCCTTAAGTACAGACTCTGGAACAACATCTTTCTGGCATCGTTGTCGGGGACCAAAGTTACAAAACCTTTTCCCTGGGAGAACGACATTCTTAGTTCCTACCCTTTGATAGTGAACAAAGGGTGAACACCTTGTTAAGGATAAACTTTCATCATTCACTTGGTGACTCCACGTTTTAGTAAGCTCGCTTCCGGGCGAAGGAACACCAGACAAAACCCGGATGGTAACCAAACCACGACCATTTCCAATCCCGAAAAAATACTGAAAACAAAAGGTTCCCTTAAGCCGACCACTACCGTCTACCAGATTAAGTACCCACGGCCCAAGGCTAAGAGTTCTTTTGAACCTTCAACTTTGCACAATTTCCCCCCTGAAACCATCAACCCAACTTTATCTCTCCCTGAAGTTAAAAGTGAAATCCATCCGACAACCTCTAACGCACATAAAGGTGAAAATCCCACAGTAAATTTATCAGCGATTGATATCTCGTCGACCCTTCAGTTAGATTTCACGTCCCCGCCTAGTCTCGAAGAGTATACCATATACTCAGATTCCACGCCCGTGGGTTCCCCTGATTACATCTCTTGCAAATCCGAGGAACCAAGTCCTCGCATCCCTTTTCACCTATCTTCAGTTTTCTCGTCTCTCAAAGAAGCTAAGGATTCACTTTTAGTGTTCCAGAACCCTCTTTATAATGCACCGTTTTCCTATCCAGTACTCCCTATGGTGAACGTCGGAGGGGGAGGTGGAGGGGTTTTAGGAGGAGGAGATGGAGGGGCTCCAGGAGGAGGAGTGGGGGGCCAAGGGCCTCCCCCACCTCCCAGAGTTTTCGCTAAAGTAGCTGCGAGATATGCGCCTTTGGTCCTGCCTGTCCCTCTTCACGAACTTCCCGAAAACTACATGAAAAACTTACCTAAATTTACAGGGGAAGGGGACTTGACCACGACCGAACATATAAATTTCTTTGATCAGTTCGCAGATATCCTAGGCCTCGAACATGAAGACATATATTTGAGGTTGCTTGTGAAGACTTTTGAAGAACAGGTATGAACCGGGTTTCGAAGTCTACTCGCAGGTTCGATATTATCCTATGACGCCCTAGAAGACTCTTTTCTTAGACAATGGGGTGAAAGGAAAGACCATTTGTATTATTTAACAGAGTTCAAATCTTTAAAGAAAAAAAATTGAGAAACTGTTATGGAATTCATTCAAAGATTTAACAAGTTATATAATAAGATCCCAGTCGAAGTTAAACCTTCCCAACCTGCAGCCAAGGTAACCTTTGCAGGAGCCTTCGAACCCAATTTTGCACTTCTTTTGAGAGAAAGGAGAGGGGCTACCCTGACCTGAATGCAAGATGACACTGTAGAGATCGAATCTAACATGATGGCTTCTAGAAAATTGAAAACAAAGGTAGAAATGGGAAACCGAGAAACTAAACATTTTAGGGAACAAGCGGGACCCTCAGGGCCTAGTAGATCCTTAGATGATAAAATGGAGGATATGGATAGGATAATTAAAGAGTTATCAAATAATATTTTCAGAATGGAACTAGATCAATCAAAGGCAGATCCTTTCGTTAAGAGGGAATTCAGAAGAAACCCCAATCCTCAAAATACACAAAGACAAATTAAAAATGAAGACCAGAAAATTCAAACCCCTTTAAAAAATGAAAATTTTATAGGTGGAAACGACCTGCAAGATTTCGAGGACCTGGAGGATGATGTGACAAATTTGGGTGACGATTGCACACATCTTTACTTAACTAAAGAATATTATGAGAAGGCCTTGAACATTCAGCAACCCTCAAATGAAGACGTTGACATAAACAACACTGATGTTTCTGTCGATCAAGAAATAACCGATTCTATAATGGCTGAGATCCCACCTAGGTCAGGGTAGCCCCTAGGTCAACCTAAGAAAATTCTCCCCAGAGGAGAAATATATGAGCCCGTCCCAAAAGAGACAGAGATACCTAATAGAAAAATAAAAGAGGTAGATTCACAGGATCCCAAAGTAAAGGAGGTTGAGACCCAAGCGAAAGAAACTAAGACAGCTGAAACACATATACCGGTAGATAAAATCACGGGAAATAAATCAACACAAACAAATAAGTTAGAAAAGAAGGAGTCTGAGGTTTCAACCAGAGAAACGAACAAAGGTAGTGGAGGTTTCATCCTTGAAAATGAGATAAATAAGATCAAAATATCGATCTCTCTGGTCGAATTAGCAAAAAATCCTGTGTATCGCAAACAGATAACCAAAATGATATGTTTTTCGGATCTAGAAAGTCACTCTGACATGATAAACTTGGAAGATGATAAGCCTAACATCACTTTTGTTCCACATTTTGAGGGTGCTAGAGACAACGTCGCCCCCTTCTATATTACCCTGAATGTGCATGATCGACTGTTGCATAACTGCATGCTAGACTCTGGGGCCTCGCATAATGTGATGCCCAAGTCTATTATGGACAGACTAGGCCTCGAGATAACCAAGCCTTATGGAGATCTCTACTCTTTCAATTCAAGAAAATTTAAGTGCATGGGTATGATAAAAGATTTAGTAGTCACCCTTGCACAGGTACCGGTGAAAAGCGTCCTAATGGATGTAGTTATCGCCGATATACCTCTGAAGTATGTTTTACTACTATATAGGTCATGGGGAGCCAAACTTGGGGGGTCTCTTCAACTAGACACGACCTACGCCACAATTCCTATGTTTGGTGGATAATTTACTTGGCTCTACAGGGAAACGAGGCTAGCATACACAGTGAGCGACCCGAAGAGTCCTAACAATTTTCCTATTTATGTTGTCGATCAAGATCTAGGAAATTGTATTTTGTCTTTTGATGATGGTGTAAATAGTTGTACAAAAGAGAATTACATAGATGAAAACAAATTAGGAAAGATAGACGAAAATTTGTATAGCACTGGAATTTGGAAAATGTTTTTTGACGGTGCCATGTCATATGAAGGAGAAGGTGCAGGAGTACTGTTTGTAGCACCTGAAAATGAATTTGTTATTCCTTTCTCTTACAGGGTTCAGTGGGATATAGACTGTACCAATAACGTATGTGAGTATGAGGCCTTAGTCTGAGGTTTGGAAGCTATCAGGAAGCTGAACATAAAGAACCTGGAAGTATACGGAGATGTAGAGTTGATATTGAAGCAGATAAACCGACAATACCAGGCCAAACACCCAAGATTGAGATCTTACAGGAATTGCGCCTGGGATTTAATGGAAAAATTATTTTCATCAGTAAATGTTCATTTCATCCCACACACTGAAAACCAGCAAGCCGATTCACTGGCCAAAACGGCTTCAACTTTTGTACCCCCTACCGCTTTCAAATTAAAGTGCCACATAGAGGTAAGGCACATACCATCCATACCTAACAACATACAACACTGGCAAGTCTTTGAGGATGACAAACAGATCAGAAAGTTCCTAGAAATGGTGGGTGATTTCTCCGAAACCCACATTGACCAGGAGAACCAAAACGATCATGCCTGGATTATTCAAGAGGGAGAGGAGCCTTAGGAGTTCCAAGAGAAAATTGCTAATCATCGCATGTTGGTTCTAAAGAACAATCAGATTCCAAAGGGATTGATCCCTATAGAGAGACTGTTCGACCAAAATGATATTCTCCTAAAATATTCTTTGCAACCCCAACCAGAAGAGGTTGAAGACTGCGACATAGGGACCAAAGAGGAGTCTAGGATAGTAAAAATATCAAAGTACCTTCCTCCTGAGGCAAAAAGAAAGTATAATGACTTACTCGGGCGGTATAAAGATGTTTTCACTTGGTCATACGAAGAGTTGAGAATCTATGACACCATTGTGATCGAACACAAGATACCCCTAAATCTAGGTGTCAAACCTTTCAGACAAAAACTTAGACAAATCAACCCTATTTTATTACCCGTGGTCGAAAGGGAAGTCAAAAAACTCCTAGAGGCAAAAATAATCGTACCACTAAGATACTCCGACTGGGTAGCAAACCTAGTCCCAATCAGAAAGAAAAGTGGGGAGATCAGATTGTGTGTTGATTTTAGAAATTTAAATAAATCCTCCCTCAAAGATAATTACCCCCTACCCAAAATGGATCACATTTTAGAAAAAGTAGTTGGGGCAAATAGGATGTCGATGATCGACGGGTTTTCTGGGTACAATCAAATTGTTGTCAATCAGGACGATAAAGAAAAAACATCCTTCACCACCCCTTGGGGTACATTTATGTATGACAAGATGCCTTTTGGTTTAATGAATGCAAGTGCTACTTTCCAACGTGCTATGGATATCGCTTTCATCGGTGAAAAGGACAAATTTTTGGTTATCCATCTTGATGATCTAACCATTTTTTCTAAATCTGATGAAGATCATCTGATACATCTCAAGTAGACATTTGAGAAATGTCGCAGGTTTGGTTTGTCTTTAAACCCCAAAAAGTCTCACTTTGCTATGCAAGAAGGCAAACTCTTGGGCCATATTGTGTCTCGAGATGGAATTAAAATTGATTCTAAAAGAGTTGAAGCTATAGACATAATAAATATCCCTAGGAATGTAAAAGAGATTCAGTCATTCTTAGGAAAAATAAATTTTTTGAGGGGATTTATCCCAAACTTTGCTGAAATCGTGAAGTTGATCACAGATATGCTAAAGAAAAACAGTGAAGTGAAATGGACAACAGAAGCCAAAGCATCATTTTTCCACATCAAGAAGGTTATAAGTGAGGCACCTGTACTGGCAATCCCTCATTATCTAAAGGATTTTCTTATTTTCTCATTCGCCTCCGAACACACACTAGCCACGGTACTCCTCCAGAAAAATGAAGAAGGTTTCGAGCAACCGATAGCCTTTTTTAGCAAAAGTCTTAGAGACGCTAAACTCAGATACGATATAATGGAAAAACAAGCATATGCTATGGTGAAGGCGTTAAAGGATTTCAGAACCTACATGTTGCATTCCAAGGTAATTGCGTATGTACCCACCAGCTCCGTAAAAGACATTTTGGTTCAGTCCGACAGTGATGGCAAAAGAGGATGGTGGCTTGCCAAAATTCAAGAATTTGACCTGGAGATAAAACTAACGAGACTAGTAAAGGGACAAGGTTTGGATAAACTCTTAGCTGAATCAAATTTCAGAGCCCTCGGAATAAATGGCCTACAGGGATGTTAAGAGTGTGTGGACATGAACGATCTCGATGAACAAACAACTGGAATCAAAATTGAAGAGAAGTTTGCTTCATCAGATTGGTACAAAGACATAGTGTTCTACCTGCTGAACTTGGAATGCTCGAGTGACTTATCCCCATCTAAAGCCCGAACGTTGAAGCTGCATGCGGTCAAGTACTGTATATCCGAAATCCAATTATATTGGAAGGACCCACTTGGCTTCCTGTTGGTTTGTTTAGTTGAATCAGAAACAGAGAAGGTCATAAGCCAATTTCAAGGAGTGTGTGGAGGACATCACGCCTGGAGGGCAACGACTTATAATATCCCGAGGGTAGGATATTATTGGCCCAAAATTTTCTTAGACATCAATGCCAAAGTCAGACCCTGTAACCCTTGCCAATTGTTCGTAGGCAAGCATAAAATCTGAGCGCTACCTTTGGGTCCGGTCAAAACGGAAGCCCCTTTTCAGCAATGGGGACTAGATTTTATAGGCGAAATTAACCCTCACTCTAGCACTCAACATAGATGGATCATGACTGCTACATACTACTTCACCAAATGGGTGGAGGCTATCCCAACTAGAAGGGCAACAGATTCTATGGTAATAGATTTCCTAGAAGAGAACATTTTGTCTAGATTCGGCTGCCCCCGAAAGATAGTCACAAATAACGCCCAGGCATTTAAATCTATGGCTATGGTCAGTTTTTGCCAAAAGTACAATATCTTGCTTCGTCATTCCACAACATATTACCCCCAGGGAAATGGGGTGTCTGAGTCTTCAAACAAGAGCCTAATCAATATAATTAAGAAATTGTTGAGCGAAAACAAAAAATCTTGGCATGTGCATTTGAAATACGCTTTTTGGGTGAATCAGATAGGCATAAAAAAGTATATCGGCACTTCTCCTTTCCAAATGGTGTACGGGACCGACGTAGTATTACCTATAAATCTAGCGCTTCCCGTAATGAAACTTTGGCAAGATGAGAAAGAAGAACCAAATCATGTCACAAGAAGAATAAACTAGTTCATTGAAGTCCAACAACACAGGGTCGAAGTGGACGAAAGGTTGCAAAAATACAGGACAACATGAAAGCGTTATTCGATCGTAAGGCCAAAGACAGAGAATTTCTCCCCAGAGATTTGGTTTTAAAATGGGATGCTAGGAAGGAAGACTCGGAAAAACATGGTAAATTCGATCACATCTGGTACGGACTGTTCAAGGTCACAACTTCTGAAGAAATTCGTTTATGTTAGAGAATTTGGATGGTAAAATCCTCGATGCAACTGTCAATGGGCGTTATTTAAAACACTATATGCAATAATTGGTTTCCAAAATTCCCACTGTATATATCGGTTTGTGTTTTCTTTTTATTTCATAATTTTCTTTGGTAAGTCTACTTTCATCAAAAATAAAATAGGTCAGTGTTTTTCTAGAAGTAGGGATAAAAACATTTCAATGCATTCAGTTCTTGTGAAGCCCTGATACTCTTCGTTTTGTTCCCTTACAATATCTCGGCTTGCAGGCCAAACAAGCGAAAGGAGAAAACAGACGGTCATATATCGGAAGATAAATTCGCCAAAAATAGGTGATAGAAAAGGTTTTCTGTTATTTCAAAAGAGAACGAAAATGGTAAGGCAAAGGTGCGAATTCCAGAGAAGTCTATTTTTCAAAAGAAGGTCTTTAAAGTGCTATGACGGTCTCGTAAGTGTGATATGGCATTAAAATAACGAGTTCTTACTCTGGGTCCTAAGATTTTCACCTAGATAAATATAAGAGGTAATTACAATAAGCAGAGAGAGTAAAGCATCTCCAAGAAAGGGTTCCAAGAGTTGGGTTTAATCCATGACCCCTGTTTTTCGATTTACAGATCTTTCTTCGTCACCCTTTTCTACCCTCGGTTTTACCTTCTTAAGAAACCAAGCATATTTCCGAGGTTCCCACAGAGGGAGAAGATATTACATTTTAGCTTTGGAAGCTGGAAAATAGATCTTAAAAGGTAAGCCAGTCCTCATAACTCCTCACTCTCCAACTAAACAAAGTTATGCGTAGGCTAATCCTGACTCTCCCAGGTTTCTTAACAATTTTCTAAGGATTGAGGCTTGCGCGAAGGAAGGCCCCTGGAAGTAATCTTTCCCATTTTCCTTGCGGGCCAAGGTGCTTTGAAAGTTAAGAGAAGGTTGGTATGGGGTAATCAAAGCAAGTTGACAAACCTCCACTGCAAATTTTACACAGATATCATCCCTGGTATACTTGGTACAACTGATTGCCCCCACTTTATGTTCAAAAAGTAAAATATAAGACAGATGGTGAAATAAAATTCATATTTTATTTCCCCCATCTAGTCCAGGAAGACGATGAAAGGAAATTCATAAATCATTTCCCTCGTCTCAGCATTTAAATGAATAATTATGATTTGAAGTGGTGAAAGGAAATTCAGTAAAAAGGGACAGATAACTTCACTGGGGTACTGAACAGGCTCGCTGGTAGTGAAGCAATATCTGATATATTTGTAAGGCTGTCATACGTAAATTTCACTCTACTATGGTTACCAGCCTTTTTGAAACTTGATCTGCATCCCAAGTTCAGACAGGGCTCCCCGATTAAAAGAATGAAATTTACTTCGTTTGATGCAAGCCAAAAGCTGCAAGATCTAATGGATTTCCTAGGATTGTTTTGATCATCTTGAAGAAGACCTAAATTCAGTAGCAAGAAGGAGAAGGTCATGAATGGGGCTGCAACTGAGTTTACAATGCATGGTAGTTTTGAAAAGCTTTTCAAAAGTAAAGACAAAATTTCTTTTTCCCTCTGTATCCAATTCCTAAGCAAGTTCTGTAGAAAGAAGATTTTAACTCCATTTACCCAATACAGGCACATGGTCTACTATTCTTCCCGTCTCGTAGGAAGACAAGATCCCTAGTTGGAGCCTATGTTGGAGCCACCTTTTACAAATGGTTGAAATATAATTCTTGCAATCAAAAATTTGCCCCAACATGCAAAGTGGCAATAGCCATTATAAGCCTAAATCATCATCGCCTAACCATTAAGAAAGTCTATCACTTTTCTTTACCTCACGCTTTCATGCTTCAGGAGTTACAAGTTGCAAGGTTTCCAAACTCCGATATGCGAAGTCGCGAGACGGCTTCAAAAGTCACACGATTAGTGTCGGGGGTAAGTCGCTTTAAACCATAGTCAAACACTGTCGGGGTTTCACGACTCGGCAATCACTCTTCCAAATAATTATACCTTCGTAGCCCCAATTGATGAAGTCACGATATTCTTTAAGCAATTAATGCAGATTACGTTTTTTAAACTAAATCGCATCATCGCGATTTCGGGTTTTGGGGGCTCAAAGGGAAGGGGTGATTTCTCCCGATACGATGAACGTCAAAAAAAGGAGATTAAAGACTAAAACAAAACCTAATTAAAGGAGCTAAGCCGGATCAATAAATGCATTAATACAAATTTAATACACACCGTCTACGGAGTAATTTTAAATGTCTTTGCGCTAATTTATGTTGCGACTCGTCAAAAATCTATGGCATTTATTTGAGATACAATGAAGTGACAGATAAGGATATTTCTTTTACTGCTAAATCTTTCATTCAAACGATTTGACCGTTCTGTTCATTTCTATTTTGCGCAAAGAAGCTTTTTCATCAGGCTAACTTTTGTCTATATCTACATCTTTACTACAGGAGAGCTGAGTACAGAGTCCTCTATAATGGCTCCATGAAAAGCGTCCAAGGCGATTGTTGAGAGTTCAGGGCAAGGCTCAGATACTTTTTTCGATACTTCACGCCGAAGTATTGATACCATCGAAACCTAGTCATACGTCTCCGACATTCTTCAGTCCGAATTGGTGGATTGTTCAGATGATTCCAGCGATAACGAGAAGGACAATTTGGCCACCAAATACAAAATCGTCATTCAAGCGGAGATGCACAAAATAGTGGCAAGGCCACGAATCCTTCCCTATTATGATATGATCAGATGGGCGCTAGACCATGTGGATATCCCGACTAGGACTATTATCAGCGAGAAACTGGTGACGATTGGGACTTTTTGACCCGAATATTTGTAGGCAATGTATCAACTGTCACCCACGCCAAACTTCGCATACAATGCCGAGTTTCTAGAATATTTCAAGCGGAAGGAATGCCAGAAATACGACAGAAACTTGTCTGATATGATCAAAGATTGGGTCTCACACACCGCAAAATTCAGGGCGGATGGTAATGGAGTTTATTCAATCTCTTCCTTAGAACCACAATTCAAGTATATAGCAATGATGACCTATAGGTTGTACGGGAGGGAGGAAACTACACACTTTTACCTCCCATGGGTGCCTATGATTCACACAGTCGCTGAAGGTTTTTCCTTCGACTGGGCCAAACTGTTGTCAGACAGTCTAACCAATCGGATTACTCAATATCGAGTGCAGAAGGCGAATGGGAAAGCCGCCTCATTTTTCATGTCCGCCTACATCATGGACATTGTTTGTTTCATGATGCCTTTCCCTCTAATGAGATGGAGCTGGACTCCATCTGATGCTGAGCCTATCCATGTATATCACTCAAAACTTTGGGAGGATAAGGCCACATAATTCATATACAAAATTTTCAATTGGGTAATGGTACCGATGCATGTCTCCATCTTCGGTAACCCACCACCCATGATTTTAGATAGCATCGCCACAAACTTGAGTAGTGTGGTTGACTGGTATGTAGAAGCATAATTTTCATACGTCAGGGTTTTCAGCGCCTCTGTGCCCCTGTATGCTCTACCACTATTTATGCCGGAAAGGCTAGTATGTCGCGAAATCACCAGGAAAACCGTGATCGGTGGCATAAGCAAAGATATTAAAGGTTTTTCGAAGAAGGTATGGCCACCCTTCCCCATTCATTTGAATACATATTCTTTATTAGATTTCAGACACGCAAAAGCCGAGGCAACGACCTTAGAGGATATTAAATTGGTCCACATTGAGTTTAAGAAACACGAACCACACAAGGTCGTGGGTAATCACATGGCTAGTTGTGGCCTAAAATGATATGAACATGAGAATTCGCCTCATGATGACATCTTCCGAGGGGTGAGATCTTATGCCGAGGTCGTAAGTCGGATTCAAACCCTGTCGCCCGAGGAGATGGCCAATTTCTTCAAATTTCAAGAACACTGGAGAAGCTGCCTTCCCCTAGTCTTACAGGGTAAGAAACCACCAACTGCAAATGTACAACAAACGAAAGCCAAGGGCTCCAAATATTCAGGACCTGACCAAGGGGAAAATCAGGAAAAGAAAAAGAAAACCGGGGACCCGAAACAGGAAGCCGAGATCCCCAACTCTCCAAGCAAGCTAGCCTCGGTTGTTACCCTGGGGAAATCATCCAAGGAAATCGGCAGTCCCATCATTTCTGTCACTCCCCTACAGTCCACGAAGGGGATCCTCGGCAAGGGATGGATTTTCGGAGAATAACTAATGCCTATTACTGTAGAAGAGTTTCCTCCGAAGAAATTTTTCTTTGATAAGAAGAGAAAGGTTGTTGTGAAGCAAGAGCTTTACCGAGAAGTGGGCACAGTAGCCAAAAAATTTAAAATCCTAGCCGACCAATGCTCTGTTGGATCCCTAAAAGAACAATTAAAGTGGAAGAACCACTTGATCAGAAATTTGGAGGCTAGGCTATCTACAACATAAGCTACTATCAAAGATCAGGTGAACACAGGTCTAGAGATGGTCAGAGAAACCGAACAAAAAGAAATCGAGCGGCTCAAATTCGATCTCGAACAAACACAGTTGTCGGCCCAAACTAGTCATTCACAGATAAGCCAACAAGAAGAATTGATAGGGCAGTTACCGGAAAAGTTAAATTTCGCTGAGAGCCAGGCGATAGATATCGGGATATTCCAATCCCAATCTATCGAAATCCTAAAAAGGGTGTCAGCAGCACAACAAGATTTACTCGCTAAAGTGGAAACCATTCAAAACCACTACCAGATCATTGATCAAGTGCTGGAAGATATCTCTTTGAGAGAAAGAGAAGTTGGGGTGGCTCGGGTCGTTTTCCAAGAGGTTGTCATAGCCATGACGAAAAAGGAAATGGGCAGTAGTTCCAAGTTGTCCATCCCAGAGTATACCAGAGGTAACGTCTTGCTGAAGGCGTGGGAGTGAAACATATCAGAGAGAAGAGAACGCGCTAAAGAGGTAAGAAACTCTTTTGAAGAAACCTTCAACTTGATAGATGAAAGTTTGTTGAGCCTCGATAATGAAAGTGGCACTCGGACACTGGGCCAGATCGATATAGCTAAGCACCTACTAAATATCAAGGAGAACGAGGAAAAAGAGCAGGCTGAAATATCACAGATCGACCAAACTGACATAGTCCAAGTGGATAAATGTTTAATAAAACCAAGTATACAGTTATGTTCTATCATCGTCGAAGACTAACAAGTGGGAGGAAGGTTGCCACAGTTAGCGAAGGATTGTTACACTTTTGAGGAAAACCACCAAGCAGAGCCTTCTAGGTTGATAGCCCAGTTGGTGGAGAGGTGTGTCACTTGCACCAAGCAGGCGAAAGGATAGGTTCCCGGTACCAAATAATGACAAGCGTTTGCCTGTTCTATTTTTAGAACCCGAAGAGTAAATAAAAGAAGGTGTTCCACCTGCATGAAAGATGACAAAGGCAAAGAAGCGAAACACTTGAACTTCTCATTTTGTAACCGAAAATTTCGGGAATGATTGAAATTCAAATGTTCAGAAGTTTGTAAAATAGGCATTTTGAAGAAGGAAATGAGGCTGGACCTTTTTGGCCCATTGTAATAGAGACTTTTTCATTTGAAAATTAATACAAAGCAATCCGAAGATTCCTGATTCTGTCAAGACTGAGTTATGAGTTTGTTTCCTTTGTTATCTTATATTCAATTGTATTTCCCATATATATGTCTGATGAATGCTTCACTGCAATTTAGTATAACCTCTACTATGGTGATTAACTTTTAGACGTCTAATCGTTTGCAGTTTTTCCTCTCTATCGGCTATTAGAAGGTACAAGACCCGTGAAATTTTTAGAGATTTATATTTTATGCTTCGTTAGATTTCTTCTTGTCTTTTTCTTCTTCTGTTTACAAGGTGAGATTCTCCCTTGATAGGAGCCTCGCATTATAGACAGCTTAATGTTTTCTCACATTTCTCACATGATTTATTAAAAATTAACTCAGTTAAGGGAAAAGGCCTTTGGTTTGCATTCTATCTGTGATTTTGGATTTGAGAGTACTATTTTTACGATCCAAAATTTGAGGCAGCATCCTGAACCTCGAACTTTAACTTTAACTTTCCCTGTTCCTCTATGACCGTTCTCGTTGCCAGACAACCCAATATTGAACCCGGCTTGTTGGATCAAACCACCATCGCTCTGAACCTTTTCGACACCATACTTAAAACAACCACCACCCAGGTAGAACTGGAATTTTCATGGGCCTCCATTTAATGGGATACAAGCATCCAGGAACTTTTGGAAGTGAGACAGAGGAAACTTAGAAATCAACATTAGCTTCCTTCCCCGAAGATTGATCCTCCCCCTTTTTATCTTTCACACCACTTTTGGATGTCTGGAACCTATACTTTCTAGCCTTAAGTATAGACTCTGGAACAACAGGTAGTACATTTGATGCCATTTCCGGTGGTATGTGGAACATCACATAACTCCTCACGGTTAGAGAGTTATGGCCATGTGAAGTCGGAGAACCCAGGTTTGGGTAATGGACCCAAGTTTGTTTTATGTATAATGGTATGCATTTTGATATATTTTTGGGTAAGAATATTCTATATGGATAGTAAATGTCATTCCATTTTTGGTGGTATGTGGAATGTCACATAATTCCTCACAGTTTAAGAGTTATGGCCTTACAAATTTGGAGAACCCTCGTGAGTCATCTAGAAGGCCCAAAAGCTCAAAGTAGTCAAAGTGGTTTAAGATATTTTTAGAAGGTAAATAATAAAGTGAAGTGATGAGTGTACTACAATTCAAAGTAAATACAAAATAAATTATTTAAATAATAAAATTAATGGAGAAATTACTAAGTTGACAAGTGGTTAGAAGTGGGTTAGCCCTAAGATAAGGAAAGTGGTTTAAGATGGTTAGAAGATATCCCTTGAGGTAAAGTGAAGTGATGAGTGTACTATAAGTCAAAGTGGATACAAAACAAATTATTTAAATAATAAATTTAATGGATAAATTACTAATTGGACAAGTGGTTAGAAGTTGGTTAACGCTAAAATAAGGAAAGTGGGTTATGATGGTTAAAAGGTAACCCCTTGAGGAAGCTACATGAAAGTATAAATAAGAGGCAAGGCTCTCTCATTTTAAATCACACTTGAGCATATTGAATACCACACGTGACTGAGGTAACCAAAGGATATCTAAGCCAAATTTCAGAGAGAAGGTGAAGTAAAGAAGGCCAAAATTCAAGGGAGGATAAATTCTTTTAATGATGCTTTCTAAGGTATGTTATTTACAGGTCATCTCACCATTTTCACAATAAAATTTTTTATACAATTATTTAGACCGTGAAATTGATAGGCCATTGATAAAACATATCCAATTAGCAGTGGTACAAATTTAAGCTTGTGGGTCGTTGTATTTTTGGAGTTACACTCCGTGGAAAATTGTGGCTAGTCTCGAAACTAGTCTAAAACAGGTGTTTCGGATAAAAACATCATAACTTCTTCATAACAGATCCAAATTAATTAAGACCAAATGTTTTGATTAGAGTATAGTCTATAGTATTCTGTGTAAAATTTTAATATCCATACAACAAAAATTCTGTGTTGGGCACGCTCTACAAGTTTTCTCTCTAGAATAAGCCAAAATTCAACAAGGTATGCCATTTCTGCTACAAATACTTTTTTGAGAGGTTCCAAGTAATGACACCTGGAGGAATTTCATAAAACACACCGAAGAACATTGTGTACTATTTTCATATCTTTATTCATTACAAGTACATAGTTATGATTATTTCAAGTTAGGGTTGTTGATTAATCCAAAACTAGTCATGTGAAACTAAAGAAAAGTTTGATGAAAATGCTAGACTCTTGTTGTTAAAGTTAAGGAAGGTTTGCAGGTATGTGATCATATACACTAGGTCTATTACAGAGTTACAAATCATATTTGGATGATGAAATTAATCAGGGATTTTGGTTGAGGTACATGTTGGGTACATGGTTGAGACAAGTAGTTGATGAGTTGGCACATACATGAGGTGTATAGTTTATGATGTTGGTACATATTGATGAGTTATAGTTGATGCATAGTTGATACATGATTGGTACAGACTTGGTACATGGTTGGAGGCACTTGTTAGTATTATTGTTGACACATGATTTATGGATGATGTACGCATACTTGTATTGGTATATTATTAGAAGCATATATTGATATTGGTGATGATTATGAGTTGTTGTGTTATGCTTGGTTGATGCACATCTTTGAGATTTGTCTTAGTGATTGATCTTGGTGAGTAGATCTGATTTGGTTGATAATATTGATGAGACAGGTTGTTGTGATAGGTTTTTTGGATAGGTTGTTGTGACATGTTATTTGTACAGCTTTGGTGCATGGTTGATGCACTTGTTCATGGTATAGGTTGAGGTACAGGTTTGGTACATGGTTGATGCAATTATTCATGGTACAGGTTGAGTTACAGGTTGGTGCATGGTTAATGCACTTGTTTATGGTACAGGTTGACTACAGGTTGTTTGGTGTAGGTTAGTGCATGGTTGATGCAGTTGTTTATGGTACAAGTTGATTACAGGTTGAGGTACAGATTGATGCATGGTTGATGCATGGTTCAGGTTATTGGTACATGTTGTTTGGTGTAGGTTGGTTGGTACAAGTTTACAACAGTATATCTCATAGTGATAGTGTGAGAGTGGTTCCATCATTCTACTTCTACGTCAGGGCAGTTGGATGGGGAAAGGATAGGTGGTTGTAGCCACCTTCCAGTTTTAGCTGAAGAACATAGGGGGTTGTAGCCTTCTTCTGGTTGTAGCCAGATAATTGGGGAGTTGGATATTCCTTTAGGTTGTATCCTGAGAAGATAGGGGGTTGGATTCTCCTTCCAGTTGCAACTGGAAAACAAAGGAAGTTGGTGTGTCCAATGAATGTAATTCTTCAAGACATATAAGAAAAACTATTCTATGGTTTTCTCCTGCTTTGGGTTTCCACATAAAAACATTGGTGTACAGTGTATGTGTATGATTGTTCATTTGTTCATTGTTTATTTCCTCTGAAAATATTGGATGATAATGCTACATTGATATAACACTTGCATTATATGGTTAAAAATAGATTTGATTTCTCTATTACTGATTCACCCCCCCTCTCAATAATCCAAAAAAATTTAGGAGTCTCAGTATTCTCCAAAAACACTCAATGGTCAAACGTCTTCCTATTTTAAATGAACAAGACAGTCCTTATGAAAGTTGTATTCTTGGAAAGCATAAAAGAGACAATTTTCCAACATCCATCCATAGAGAAAAATAACATTTAGAATTGGTTCACACAAATCTCTATGGACTTATGCAAACCCAATCTATTGGTGGAATTTTTTATTTTCTAACTTCTATTGGTGACTTCCGTAGGAAAATTTTGATTTATTTTCTTAAAAGTAAATCTAAAACCTTTTCAAAGTTCAAAGGATTCAAATCTAAAGAAAAAAAAAAGGAGTGGCAAATTTGCGAAAGTGCTCAAGTTAGATGGAGGAGGAGAATACAATTCAAAGGACTTTGTAGATTTTTGTAGACAACATGGCATTATAATGAAAACTACAACAAAATGGAGTGGTTAGAAGAAAAAATCAGACCATCATGAATATGGCCAGTTATATGCTCAGAGTAAAGAATTTTTCCAATGATTATTGGGATGAAGTTGTTGCTTATTCATTTTACATCCTAAATAGATTTCCAACAATAAGTGTCAAAGATAAATTACCTCAGGAGGCATGGAGTGGATAAAAGTTAAATGACTTTCACTTCATAATTTTTTGTTGTATTGATTTTGCACTTATCCCTGAAGATATGAGAAGGAAACTTGACAACAATATTGAAAAATGCATTCTATAAGATACAATGAACAATTAAAAACCTACATATTATATAGTCTAGTCACCAAGAAATTTCTAGTGAGTAGGGATGTCAAATTCTTTGAGAATAAATAACAGAGTGAGCAAGAAAATGTAACATTGGATATTCAAAATCCACTGCAGCAAATTGATGAGCAAACTGAAAAGTTCAAAACAACAAATGCATCCACCAAGGCTACCAATATTACATGTACAAATACATCAAGAACATTTTGGAAATGATTCTTCTTCCAACAGAGAATCATCTACTTCTGTAGAAAATCAAAGAATAAGAACCATAAGGGAAATTTATGAGCAGAAAAATGACATTGAGGAGTAAGTTCATTTTTCCTTAATATCTTGTTAGCCAACTTACTTTGAAGAAACATTAAAAGAGGATAATTGGGTACAAGCTATGAATCAGGATATTGAAGCAATATAAAGGAACAAAACTTGGGATTGTTTTTATCTGCTAGTAGACAAAACCAACATAGGTGTCAAGTGGGTGTACAAAACTAAATTAAATGAAAAAGGAAAGATTGAGAAGAATAAGGCAAGGCTAGTTTCGAAAGGTTTCTCTCAACAACCTATCATAGAATATGGTGAAACCTTTGCTCCAACATCAAGGTTATATATATTAAGAACCAATACTATTTTAGCCACTGTAGCTCAAAAAAAATGGAAATTGTTCCAGCTAGATGTAAAGTCATCTTTTTTTAATGGAATATTGCAAGAATAAGTATATGTAGATCAACCACGTGGATTTGAAGTCAAAGGACAAGAAGGATAAAGTGTACAAGATAAAGAAAGCATTGTATGGATTGAAGCAAGCTCCAAGAGCTTGGTACAATCGAATTGACTCTTACCTAATCAACAATGGATTGACCAAGAGTAGTAATGAGACCAGTATTTATACAAAATCAAATAAAGAAGGTAAAATCCTCATTGTTTGTCTCTATGTTGATGATATGATCTACTCTAGAAATTTTATGTTAGAAGAATTTAAAGTTTCCATGAAAACATAATTTGAGATGACTGATCTTGGTTTCATGAAATATTTTTTGGGAATTGAAGTTGATCAATCTCCTCATGGTATTTGTTTTTTCTGTCAACATAAGTATGCTATAGACATTCCGAAAAGGTTTGGAATGGATAAATACAAGCCGACAAAAAATTATATAGCAATAGGAACAAAATTGGGAAAACAAGATGAATTCCCAACAATTGATTCAATATTATATAACAAGATGATAGGTAGTCTCATGTACCTTACTACAACCAAACCTGATATTATGTGTGCACCAAGTTTTGTTTCCAGGTTTATGGAATCCCCCAAGGATTCTCACTAGAAAGTTGGAAAAATAATACTAAGGTATGTTGCAGGGACAATCAACTATGGCTTGTGGTACACAAATTCTAAATATCATGCACTTACAAGGTACATAGACAATAATTTTGTAGGAAGCATAGATGACAGGAAAAAAACATCTGGTTATGCTTTCCATTTGGGAACAAATTTCATTTCATGGGTATCCAAGAAACATCCCATAGTTGCAATATCTTCAGCAGAGGAAGAATATGTAGTTGCAACATCAACATCTTTCCAAGTATTATGTATGAGAAGACTATTGAATGATCTAGCACATATGGAAAAGGATAAAACTCCTATTTTATGTGACAACAACTCATCCGTCGCATTGTCAAAGAATCATGTGTTTCAAAAGAAAAGAAATCATATTGACACTCAATTTCACTTCATTCAAGAGCTTGTCAATAATGGTGATATTTCTCTTCAATTTTGTGGATTAAGAGATCAACTAGCAGACATCTTTACTAAACCATTAGGAAAAAATGTTTTTGAATTTCAAATACA
>SNQJ01S0116484.1:11261-22163 GCA_010110895.2 Picea sitchensis | reverse complement strand
TTTGATCTCATCAGTCGTTCCTTCACCTGACTGTGAAGTTCCTGCATCGCCTTAGCGAATTCTTCTGCACTAGCGCTGCTAGTCGCAGTCTGTTCTGACTCCCTGAGTTCAGAAACTCCTCTCGGTTGTGTCCCATACACAATCTGAAATGGACTTTTTCCAGTACTCCGATTCACCAAATCGTTGTACGCAAACTCTGCCTGTGACAATACATTGTCCCAGCTGCTATGGTGCTCCGTCACCAAGCTTCTCAGCAAGTCTCCCAGACTCCTGTTTACCACCTCTGTTTGCCCATCCGTCTGAGGATGGTAAGCTGAACTAAATGCTAAATTAGTTCCTAGCTTCTTCCAGAGTGTTCTCCAAAAATGGCCTATGAATTTAGTGTCCCTGTCCGAAACAATACTTTTCGGCAATCCATGAAGTCTAACGATCTCTTTGAAAAACAAATTTGCGATGTGCGTCGCATCGCTGGTCTTCTGGCATGGAATGAAGTGTGCCATCTTTGAAAACCTGTCCATGACCACAAAGATAGAATCAACTCCTCTTTGCATCCTCGGCAAACCCAATACAAAATCCATGCTTATCGCCTCCCATGGCCTCTCTGGTATGGGAAATGGCTGATAAAGACCTGCATTCTGCTTTCTCCCTTTCGAATGCTGACAAATTCGACACATGTCAACAAACCTTTTGACATCTGCCCACATGCCTGGCCAAAAATATGATTCGCTTAATTTGGCAAATGTCTTGTCTTGACCGAAATGTCCGGCCAATCCACCGTTGTGCTTCTCTTTCAACAGGTTCTCCCTCATGGAGCAAATTGGAATACACAGTTGATTGCCTCTGAACAGCAATCCTTCCTGGATCATATAATCTATCCAAGGAATCTGATCTCTGAGAACTGGATTCTCAGCTGCTTCATATGATTCTGCAAAATCTGCATCACCTGCATACATGTCCTTAAGGTTTTCAAAACCCAAGGTTTTGGCCCGAAACTCCTGCAGCAACAAACATTTCCTGCTCAAAGCATCAGCCACTTTGTTAGCAGTACCCAAAATGTGTTTAATCACAAACGTGAAATTCTGCATATACTCAACCCATTTTGCATGTTTCTGATTCAACTTATCCTGTTGACTCACAAACTGCAATGCATGATTATCACTATACAGTATAAATTCCTTTGGGATCAAGTAATTCCTCCACTTTTTCAGCGCCTGTATGATAGCATAAAATTCCTTATCATACGTGGATTATTTCAGCTTCGCTTCATCCAGCTTCTCGCTGAAATATGCAACTGGCCTGTCATCCTGACTCAAGACCGCTCCTATGGCATACCCACTGGCATCACATTTCACTAGAAATGTCTTCTGAAAATCTGGCAACACCAACACTGGTTGCTCTGTGATCTTCTGCTTCAACAGATTGAAGCTTTTCTCAGCCTCTGTTGTCCAATGAAAAGACTTGTCTCGCTTCTTCACTGTGTCCATCATCACTGCGCTAATTCCACTGAAATTCCTGATGAATGTTTTGTAGAAACTAGCCAACCCATGGAAACTTCTCACCTCGAAAACATTTCTCGGTGATGGCCAATTCTTTATCACATCCACCTTCTCTGGATCCATCCTCAACTCATTTGCCGAAATAACAAAACCCAAATAAATGAGCTCTGTCTTCATGAACAAACATTTCTTCATGTTGATCAACAGCTTCTCCTGCTATAGCTTTCTCATCACAATGGCCAAATGTTTCAAATATTCATCCTTTGTCTTACTGAAGATCAATATATCATCCAGATATACGACTACAAATTTCCCGATGAATTCCCTCAGGACTTCATTCATCAGTCTCATGAATGTGCTTGGCGCGTTTGTCAAACCAAATGGCATGACCAACCATTCGTACAAACCTTCGTTTGTCTTGAATGTTGTCTTCCATTCATCACCTTCTCTCATGCGAATCTGGTGATATCCGCTTTTCAAATCAATTTTTGAAAAATAATTTGCCCCACTCAGGCAATCCATCAGATCATCCATTCTCGGCAGTGGAAATCTATACCTGATGGTAATTTTGTTAATGGCTCTTGAATCAGTACACATTCTCCAGCCTCCGTCTTTCTTCGGACTGAGTACTGTCGGTACAGCACATGGACTCAAGCTTTCCCTAACTAATCCTTTGTCCATCAAATCTTGGACCTACCTCTTGACCTCTTCATTCTCCTGCGGCGTCAACCTGTACGCGGCTTTATTTGGTAAACTTGCTCCTGGTATGAGGTCTATGTGATGACTCACACTTCTTATCGGTGGMAACGAATGAGGTAATTCRTCCACTATGATGTCARCGAACTCTTMCAGCAGTTCCTGAACTTCAAYTGGTAAATCATCCACTCTTGTGCTAGTCAGAACGATCCTCGGCTTTCTGACCACAAAGAACTGTGGATCTTCCCTTTTCTCCATCTCTGTAAGGAGTTCCTTCCCACTCATGAGAAGTATTGTATTGCTTACTTCCAGCTTCACCTCTTTATCCTTTATCGGAAGCAACTTATGGGTTCTCCCATTTTTCTCCAGAGTATATGTGTTCATTCTTCCATCATGAATCACATTTTTTTCATATTGCCATGGTCTACCCAATAACAAATGACATACATCCATGGGAATAACATCACACAAGATCTTATCATTATATCCCCCTATTTTGAACTCAACCAAGCATTGTTTGGTAACACTCACCTGATGTCCTTTCTATAGCCACGAAACTTTGTATGGACTCGGGTGATCAGTCGTTTCCAGCTCTAATTTTTCCACCATCTCGACTGAAACGCGATTATCCGTGCTACCACTGTCCACAATAACCTTGCATTTTTTTTCCTTGGCTGTGCAAGCTGTTCTGAACAGTCTGGTCCTTTGCACTGAGCTCTTCACCTCCTTCTCAGGTGTCAAAAGGACTTTATGCATCCCAAGCGATCTTCCGTTGTCTGCATCTTCTGACTCAGCATCACGCCTCTGCACTTCAGTGATGTGAGCTTCTCTTGTATCTTTCTTTTTCTCTAGACACTCGAATGACTTGTGCCCATTCTTCCCACATGTAAAACATGTGATTACTCCTCCTCTTCCTCTACCTCGACCTCTAGTACGAGGAAGAGTGATTGCATCAGCATAATCCTCTCGCTGATCATTCTGCTGTCCTCTCTGTTCAACATGTGGTTGCCTCTATTGTGAAGTTCTGCCTCTTTCAACCTTTCCCTGAGGTTTCTTCCATTCCTCCTTGGGCTTCTGGTATTTCTCCTGGGCAACTAACTTGCCTCTGGGCTGACTCCTGCCTCACCCTCGCTGACCTTGCTTTCGGCTCAGCTTCTCTTCGGCTTTCAGAGCCATCTGGTACGCATCCTCTACAGTTCGGATGGTCAGCATGCTCAATTCATCCTGAATGTCATATCTCATACCATTCAGGTATCTAGCGACTTTCTCATCATCGCTCTCCCGATGGCCTTCTCTGATGTTCAGTCAGTAGAACTCCTCAGTGTATTCCTTGACTGTCATCAGCTTCTGTCTCAGGTTCTGCATTCGCCTGAACAGAGTGATTTGATAATCCCTTGGGATGAACTTCGCTTTCATCTTCGCGATCATTCGATCCCAGCTTCTGATCTTTTGCTTGCCTTTGCAGCATCTGTCAGCTTGTAGCTCGTCCCACCATAATGTTGCATGTCCCTTCAAGCGCGTAACTGCATGCTTGAATTTCTTATCCTCTTCGATATCCTCATAGTCGAAGTAGGTGTCAAGAGCTCTTATCCAATCTAGCAGCTCCTCTGCATCCAGATTTCCCTCATAGACTAGAATGTCCATTTTCTCCTTCGCACCCATCCTTGCGATGGCTTTGATCAACCGCTTTGTCGATGCGTCTTCTGCTGTGACCTGTTCTTCATGTCCAGCTTCTTCTTCGACCTCGGAATCACTAAGATCCCCTGCACCAACTCCGCGTCTTTGTGTTGTCTCCATCTCCTCAAGCCTTGCTCGGAGATCTCTCATCTGTCGCTCCATTTCTGGATTTCCTACTAGTCTACCTCTTCTTCTCACCTCCCTGTCTTCTGGGTCTGGTAATTGTCTTTCTCTTCTAGGTGGCATGATGTATCCTCTTCTCTGCTATAGAAAGAAAAGAAATCCCCGCTCTGATACCACACCTGACGCAACCGTACACTCCTCGAAGAACGATCGCCTACACCAGGACCTTCTCTTCTCTCGGCCCGAAGAGTACAATACCCTTATGTCTTCCTATCGAAAGATATACCCACAGATTCTCCCTTACTCGACCCCCCCTCTCTACATTCGGAGGATCGGAACTTCGCACCCTCGCGAATTCGAATTTGAATACTGGACTCTCGGATCTCCGAGACCCGAGATGTCGGTCAGTCGCTGACTTCCCTTACTTCGCTATCGGAATTTCGCTATATCGCAACTTCGCGATTCACGACTATCCACACTTACGGTTCCAGCCGCCGATACGCAATGTGTCGAGATGCCGATCTCGCGATCTCTCTCTTTCGTGTCCTCGCCACTCGCGAGACCAATCTCTTAGCCCTTCAACTCCCGAGACCCGATGTCCCAGGATCACCTGCCACGTCCCAACTCTCGTGGTCCCCGCGATCTATGGAAGTCCTCGGAACTTCGCACCTCGCGATCTCCACGGCCAAGTTTTCAACTCGCTTCCACGTGAAACCCCGATATACCCAATCCACGAATAGAGTCACGCTCCTCGTGATTCCGATCGACGCCCCTGCTCTCCCGGACTTCGAAATTCTTCCGCCTGCACTGTAGACTTCACGTCCACTTTCCTCCGCTGTCCTTCGACAACTTCGAAGACCTATCTCTTCTGAGCTTCCATGACTTCAATTCCCTCAGGAAGAAGCTCTTGCACGCACTCCTTTCGGCAACTCTTCAACAACGCCTAAGTGTTGAAATCTTCTCGACTCTGCGCACACCTGCAGCAGCAGTCTTTCACTTCCCTTTGCTCAGAATCGCAACTCTGAGACTCCTTCTAGCCTGCTCACACCTTGCACGGCTTCAATGCCAAACCTGCACTTCTGAGGATTTAGTCCAAAAGCTTTCTCTAATTGAACCCTGCAGTCACGCACTCCTTGCGGACAAATTCAACTGCACTCCTTGCAGGAATTCTCTGGCTCACATAGAGAAACAATTGAGACTAACTCCCTATTCTCACAGACTTCATTGCAACCGTGAAATCACATACACAGCATATAAAAGCAAATGTATGGCAAGACGCAAACACTCATGAGCATAATATCATCAATACACAGAGACTAACACAACCATGAAATTGAATCAAAGCTCTTTTTATTAATTCAATGTCTGTACATGGAGGTTCTTCATACACTTCTCTGCGTGCTCTTCTCTTCTACCTCTCCAGAATTTATTTCTCTTACAATATACAAAGGAGGGTGTCTATATCCTATTTCCCTCTCGAGCTCTACACTATCAAATCTAGAATTAAATGTTCTATTTACTTTACATTAAATCTATTAAATGCATCATCTACTTAAGGACGTGAGCTATCCTCTCAAGGTCCATTTACAAATACAAAGTGTGCTTCATTAACTCTACACATTTATGTTTTGCGCAACAGTTTCAAGATGCTTTAAAAAAAGAAAATTATGCTGGCTTGTCCAGCTGTCTCCCGCTTTCGTGCTGGCTCACTTGACATGGACGATGCTCCTGCATCAATATACCTTTCTTCTTAGGGTCAAGTTCTATCGACAAGTCCTTAAGGCACCACATTAGACCTTTATTGTTTTTCAATTACCTCCAAGGGTGTTGTGGGAACCATAATTAGGTTAGTTTTGCACCAAAATAATGGGTTTAGAGGTCTAACCAAGGTTATGGGACAACAATAATGACTTTTCCCCCCTACATGATTATTCTTGGTCTTAATCACCATAGAAAACACCTGAAATCCATAAAACATTGATCTCTTTAGCATTTTTTTATTATGATTGGTTTACCAAGGGACATTATTATGTTTTCAGTAACACCGATGGGTATTTTCATTTTAACAATTCTTAGGTAAGTTTAATAGGGGCATTGGGAATTTCAAAAAGATTATCAAGCTCAAACATAGTGAAATATGCATTAAAACACCAAATAAGACCTTTCTATGAGATCTTTGGCCTCTAAGTGGGATATGGCTACCATTAATTGGTTATGAATGTTAGTGATGGGTCTAGGGGCCTATACTATGGTCGAAAAGGAAAGTAAGGGACTTATGCAAGAAAATGAACCTTCTAAGCCTCAAGCACTATGAACAAGGTCTCTAGACATGACACATGCCCTCTCTATTGGGTCTTTGACCCCCAAGTGGTATTTTGGGTGTCATTACGTGATTTTGCACAAAGAGGATGGGACTAATGGCCTTGACCATGGCCAATAAAGGAAATAGGTTCTAATGCTAAAGCTTTCGTCATGAGACAGACTTCCAATCTTTATGATCTAACTATTCTATGTTTTGGCCCTTTTTGTCAGAGTTCAACTATATAAATATGCACGAAATCACAATTTTAAGTTGTTTAAATTGCATTTCTAATGCAGAAATGGATGCAGTGTTGAAAAACCCTCAGACACTTGGATTATATAGAATTAACCACTCAAATCTACAAATCCAACAATTTCTTGTGGGATTTTAAAGAGAAAATATCCCCACAAAAATGACAAAACTTAGAACACTTAGACTACAAACAACCTTTTTACATCCCTTAAAATAAATCTACATTAATTAAATATAAAATATTTATTTTATTTTATTAAATCGATGGTTGATAATGATCGACCTTCCTTTGGTCCTCATTCTCCATGTCACTCATACCTGCAACAAATACTCTCAACTCACAATCTATCCTCAAACACAAAGTTAGATATATATAATTTGGCTTTTTTACACACATATTTCATAACCATACACACAGGTTACATAAAATGCATACTTTCATTAGGATTCGAGCTCAAATTACAGATAGTCATAGTTGTTATGGATAGACTAGTTTTCTCGTCCTGATATTACATGATACAGTCCCCTCTCTCTATTACACTCGAAGGCTACACATAAATAAGAGAATTACGATATCATGGATAATCTCAAATCCACTATTCCCTCCTAGAATCATTAACTAGATGCTCAAAAGAGAAAATTACATAAAAATATACAACAAAACCAATCAAATATGCAAAAATTTCATCTTCTTGGCCACACTACGCCTTTTGGAAGGTTCACGAATTTCCACTTTGACTTGGGGTGTCTTTGCTCTTGCATCAGTTTGAGATGACAAATCTTGGAGAGATGCATTATTTATTAGGTATTGATGTCTAGTAGAAGGAAGATAGTATTTTCATGTCACAAGCCAAGTATACTTGAGACATTCTGAAGAAGTTCAAAGTGTTGAGTTGCAAACTAGCGACAACTCCTTTGGAAGTCAGTTCGAAGTTATATGGACATGATGACTCAAAATTAGTTGATGTTACTTTGTATTTTCAATTGGTTGGAATTTAGATATACTTAACTATAACTCAGCCATATATATCTTTTGCAATCAGTATGATATCAATATTTATGGCAGAACCCAACGAATTGCATTGAAAAACGGCTAAGAGGATTTTGAGATATTTACGTGGTACAATTGGCTATGGTTTAGTATACATATCTATAGAATATTTAAGGATGATTGGTTATACAACTTTAGATTGAGCAGGCTACATGGATGACAGGAAATTAACCTAAGGATATTCATTTAGCATGGGTTCAACAACAATTGCTTGGAGTATTAAAAGCAACCTACAGTTTCTCTCTCCAAAGAAGAGCAGACTATAAAGCCACAACAATAGCATCATGTGAAGCAGTGTGGTTAAGAAGAATTCTGGAGGATTTACATGAATAGCAAGAACAACCCACTCCATTGATATGTGATAATCAAAGTGCTATTCAAATGAACAAGATTCCATTTTTTCACAAGAAGACCAACCATATTGATATTCAGTATCATTTTGTTCGAGATTTGGTACAAGAAGGTGTGATCGAGATTATAGACAATGGAATAGACGATCAGATAACATATATATTCACCAAAGCATTATCAAAGGAAAAGTTCTGCAAATTCAGAGATGGTCTTGGAATATTTCCAAATAATCATTATGGGGGGGGAGATGTTGGAATAATAATACACTTGGAAATATTCTAGATTAATTGTTGTTAGTTGTTATATCTTGAAGGTCTAATTAGAGTTAGAGAAATATGCTTGAGAGATTAGTGGAGAGATTGTTGAGTGAATTAAGGAGTAATTGTTGAGAGATTATAGGAGATGGTTGACTCCTAAGAACTCTCCTCTCTATGTATAAATGTATGCTTTAGTAATGAAAAAGTTTGAGTTGGGTGTGCATTATTGTTGAATTTAATTTCTCCATTAATTTGTTGGTGTATTTATTCAACAAGTATTCAAACCAACATGTAGAAACTTTGTAGGGGGTCTTTGGCCTTTCAATGGGATATACGCATAACATGAGTAGGTTTTGTGCTCTAGAAATGTGTGTTGATGTATAAACATGGTTAATATGAAAGGTGACAACCTTAAGCTCTAATTGAACCTTCTTGAGCTCAAGCACCATGAACAACACGTAGAAACAATGACAGAATCCCTCTCCAAGGAGTCTTTGCAATGCACAAGACAAGATGAGATGATCCTAAAACTAGGCCTCCTTGGTATATATATAAATAATTTAAACAACAGAAAATAGAGATTTTGTCCAAATTTATATCGCCAAATTCCAATCAATTCCTACCAAAAAATACCCAATAGATAAAACATTTAATCAACATCATTAAAAAATATCATTATAAAGAAAAATTTGTCATGGTACAGCGGGTTGTTATTTCTAACTAAAACATGCAAACATTTAATTCATGTCAAAATGGTGGAATGGAAAAGACATGGCCGCACAAATAAACTGATTTCTTCATGTTTAAATATAGGCCACGAAAGTCATGATTGTTAACAAAATAGTCATCAATTTGGCCTTCCGCTGGACGAAATCTCCGATGGTTGTCAAATTTTAACGATAACCGTAGTTATAGTGACAATTTCAAGAGTAAGTTATTTCGGGAACAAACAGATTTGTTTTTCAATCCAAAAACTGAATTTGAATCTAGTCAAATTTTCAAAGTAGACTGAGTTTTGCATAGATCAAAGTTTTATGCGTTTTAAAACTTTATTTTATAAATTTTTCCATATTTTAAACCAATTCAAATGTTCAAAAAAATCAATCAAAATTTCTGATTGACTTGAAATTTAAAATCCCATCCCCTAAAAACCTACCCAAATTGCTCCGAAATTAGCACATTCCACAATTCAATGATATGGTCTTCCTTAATAAAAAAAAATCTAAATAAACTATTTTTAAAAAGGATTTATTACTTCGTCAAATAGCTAGAACAAACCAGCAAATCAAGTTTCAAATAGCTAGAATATATATTTTTAATTAATGATGACGCACAATTCGCTCGCAGGGCAAATCAAGTTTCAAGGGATAAATCTTTGACTGCCCCATGACGTGGAAATTGTCGTCCGATAAAGTCTTGCCTGAACGATTCATTGAAAGATTGACACCTCTGCCGCGAAGAAGACATTTAAAAAGAGTAGGTGGCAGATAGGACGGATGCCCGCCGCCTGCAACGTGTTCTTGCACTGCAGACTCTTTCAACTCCCGCCAAATGCCGCATACTTTGCTTCCAAGGTCCCACGTCTTGACTTTGCTTGTACCAGAAAAAGTTGAGATATTCTGTGTATCTGTAGCTATATAGCCAATCTGGTTATCTCCTGCTATATGATACTCGTCTAAGAGTTATCTCCTGCTATATGATACTCTTCTAAGCAGGAAGAACAGTTCTTCGTAGCATCCGAACTTCAATCCTTCTCTCCTCTCGTCTTTACACCACAGTTGTGTTCTCTCCTCTCGTCTTTACACCACAGTTGTGTTCACAGTTCGAATCTCCGGGCCACCTCTCAATAATGGACTCTCAGACGCCCAGAAAACGTGGCCGTGAGCCCGAGGCTCTGCCGGACTCCATTGATGTCCCGGAGCCGAAACGATTTCACGGCGAAGAAACAGATCGGTTTCTTCAACTACTGCAATTAGTCAAAAGCGTAGCAGACGAAGAAGAAGAGGAATACGCTCCCAGTGATGAGCTCGTTAGCGGAGTCATGAGAAAACTGGAGGAAGAGATTGCTGCCACACGTTCCACTTCTATTCTACCATCCTACAGTGGGGATAATGCGGCGGCGTCCGATATTTATAGAGACCATGAAGGCCAAACCCTAGATTCGGACGAAGGCCAAATCCCTTGGTGAAAATTGGCAGTTCGAGGATGACTTTGAAAACTATCAGCAGTTAATGAGCCTAGGCATGGGTTTGTACGAAGATGCTTGGAATGAGAGCCAACTGCAGGATTATATGAACAAAGATTTTATAAGCCCGGGCATGTTATTTGACGACGATTTTTCTGAGACATGGGGACCGGAAACTGCGTGTGACATCTAACCTTTGCAAGAGCTCATTAAGACCGTCTAGCTTGTAATTGTATCTCGTGAAGGGCGGTTATAGTTGTATAGGGCAGTTAGAGCTGTGGCATACAAACTTTCAATGTTTTAACATGGAAAACTTTCTTCAAATATGCAGCATCATTTGCGCGTTTGTTGTAATTTCCCTCTTTGTCGCGGCTGTTGTAGTCACTGATGTGTTAAAGTTCAATGATTGTTGTAATTTGCGTTCTGCTCCCCGCTGTTATAGTTAATGATGTGTTTGAGTTCAATTCTATGGCTCAATTTCTCAGTTCTGAGATAACGCGTCTCTAGACTGG
>SNQJ01S0116483.1:0-27809 GCA_010110895.2 Picea sitchensis | reverse complement strand
GAAATAAATCAAGTGTATCAGAATTCAGAAAGGTTCAACTGGGAAGAATATTTGATTGACATGATCAGAACCAACTGCAAATAAGTTAAAGACTCGGGACGAGCCATCAAGTTTCCATCACTGATAATAGGGATAGAAATGGAGCAGTATGGTCCTATAGGAGAAGAATCATTGGAAACCAAGAATACCATGACAATGGAAAAATGTAGAGTTTTCTCTTAAAATAAAACACTTAGATATAACTCACTTCCACGAGAAGAGATGTTTCGGTTATGGGTTTTTGCAATGAAACATATCTCCCACATATGGAAAGTCTAGAAAGCAATCCATAGAGCTCTTATCTCACCCTGCCACATTCATCTTGAACTTTATTGCAGAAATATTTGGTGTGGAGTCACGTCGATACCCGATCCAAAAGAATTACACTACCAACTGATAGTAGAGGAAATATTTGTAGACTTGGAGAGACAAGTCAATCAAAACCTATAAATTCCACCAGGGGAACAACAAACATATTGTTAAGAACCAAATATCAATATAGCATAGAAATAGGAGAAGAATCATTGGAAACCAAGAATACCATGACAATGGAAAAATGTAGAGTTTTCTCTTAAAATAAAACACTTAGATATAACTCACTTCCATGAGAAGAGATACTAAGTTGTGTTTTTCAATGAAACATATCTCCTGAAGATAGATGGAAAGTCGAGAAAGCAATCCATAGAGCTCTTATCTCACCCTGCCACATTCATCTTGAACTTTATTGCAGAAAGATTTGGTGTGGAGTCACGTCGATACCCGATCCAAAAGAATTACACTACCAACAGACAGTAGAGGAAATATTCGTAGATTTGGAAAGACAAATCAATCAAAACCTATAAATTCCACCAGGGGAACAACAAACATATTGTTAAGAACCAAATATCAATATAGTATAGAAAACCTCAGAAAATTACTCAACGCCTTGAAAAGAGATATTTTCAGATAATAAGCTTCTTTGAGTGGGCAACCTCCTTTACCCCACTAAAATGTTCAAGAACAAGATGATTCATAATGAAAATGTCTCCTTGGTATATATAGAGACTAGGAGGTATAATTACAACTAATGGTCTAAAGCCGACATATAAATCAAATAAAATTACTAATATAATATACCCCAATTAAGGGGTAATGAGCCATCATTAGGTCTTACATTCCCTCCCTTGAGACAAGTGTTGTCCGGCAATGCTTGAGAATGGATGCTTCTTGCATAAAATAATTATCTTCCCAATCGAATCCTACTGATAGTTTCCATTTAATGAGATACTTGAAATGGATCTTACCTCTACCGACGAATTTGTGTCGCTGATGGATTCAGGTCCCTTTAAATATGATTTTCCTTCTCGTCAAGTTCTGGAAACATAGTTTGAACCAGGATCTGCCGCCTATAACCTTCTTAAACATGAAACATGGAAAATTTGGGTGTACTCGTGAAGATGCAAAGCAGCTCCAATTTGTATGCCATAGTACCAACTTTGTAACACCTTATAAGGCCATAGTACTTGGTGATAATTTATTATCCTTTCTGGCTTTCTTGAGGGACATATTTTCATGGTTGTAGTCTTGAAACAATCTAACTCCTACTTCAAAAATTCTTCACTACGATGTTGATTTTCTGTTGTTTCATGCGATTATGTGCCATGGTCAGTTGTCTTTAAGATTTTGGAGAACTTGTTGTTGATTCCCATGACTTTCCCACGCCTTTGAACCTTATCATTTTATTTTAGAGAAGAAGTGATGGAAGGATGGTGGTATCCATAGCGCCACAATGGTGTCATTTTGTTGCAGACGAAAGGAAGCGTTATACCACCATTCGCTAAGGTAACCATTTGAACCATTGTGTTTGTTTATCATAGACAAAGCAATCAAGGTAACTTTCCAGACATTTGTTCACTATCCTGATTTGTCCATCGTGATCTGAGGGATGATAGGATGAGCTATGAGCCAATTGGAGTACTCCAAAAAGAAAAATAATTATGTCCAAAAATGTTCAGTGAAGATGGGATTCTATCACTTACTATAATCTTTTGGGCTTTCATGTAGCTTTGAATTGTCTCCATGAATGTGGTGAAAAACTTATACTAGCATTGAAGGGATGAGAGTGCACAAAAGTGTGCATACTTGGTCTACCATCAACAATCACCATGATGACACTCTTTCCTTCCGTCTTTGGTAACTCAGATGAAATCTATGGAACCCTCCTCCCAACACTCACTTGGGATGACTAATACAAAGACCTGGGGTCTTAATTGTTTCCACTTTATTCTCATTGGGCAAACCAAACATTCTGCCACAAACCTTTGAACATTAGTTTTAAGTCCATCCTAGAAAAATTCCTTCTTGACCATATGATGGTAGGTTTCTTTAAGAACCGCGCCCTCCTACTAGAGAGGTGTGCAATTCAATAGTACCTTTGTTTGAGTTAGGAGTTCTGGCATAAATATAAGTTTACCTTTGTCCCATAGTGAATCATTCTTCCATGCAAACGTATCCTGATGTGAATCGAATCTTTGTTGCAACCTTGAATGAGAGTCCACACTTTTTCGCCATTCTTCCATTCATCCCTTGTTTATATTATCCTAACTGGTTGGATGATCGAGATAGATAGAGAAAGGCCCTCAACATCTTCATCATCCTTTCTTGAGAGTGCATCACTTCACAACATTTTGCTTCCCCTTTTATAGATGATTTCAAAAAAAAAAAAAATCATAATCCAATATCTTGGTTACCCATTTTGTTTCTCTCTCAAGATAGTCTGTTGTCAAGAAGTATTTAAGACTATCATTATTTGTTTTGACCTCAAGTGCCTACCTATTAGGTATGATGCCATTTCTTCAATGCATGGTATTTCCATCATTTCCTTTCCTAAATGGGTTTGTGTAAGTCCTTTCCTTGGAGTGGTTGACTTTCAAAAGCCGTGGGCCTTCCTTCTTTGCATTAGGACAACACCACCCCATTTCACAAGGCATCACATTCCACAATAAAGGTTTTTCTAAAGTCTAGAGTGGTAAAGACAAGAACTTTTACACATCACCCTTTAAGTTGTTCAAAAGATTTAGTTTCCTCCAGAGTCCATGAAAATACATCCTTCTTAGTTAGTGTCATAAAGGTGTCAAGGTAGACCCTAAAAATATTAAGGCTGTGATGGACTGGCCTATTCCCAAATCATTAAAAAATCCTCTAAGATTATTTAATGTTTTGGGAATCGCCAATCCATCATGGCCTTAATATTGTTAGGGTCTACACTGACACCTTCATGAGATACAACATGACCCAAATACTCTACCTCATTTACTCCAAAGAAACATTTGATGGTTTGGCATATAGTTGTTTCTCCTTTAGTAGTTGTAGCACTCTGTCAACAACATGTCTATGGTCCTCCCAAGACTTATTATGGGATTAGTATATCATCAAAATAGTAACACAATATTTCAAGGAAGGGTTTGAAAATAGAATCCATCAACCCTGGAATGTGGAAGATGTATCTCATGTTATGACAAAAAAATTCATAATACTCTATGAGTTCTAAATGTCGCTTTTTGGGATTATTCTCTTCCTTCATTTTGATCCTGATGATACCTCGAATGGATATCCAATTTGTGAAATATAATAGTTCCATGTGGTCTATTCAACAATCTACTCAACAATGACTGAATGGGAAACTCTATCTTAATAGTATTGTTGAGCTCTCTATAATCTGTATGCATACGCCATGAGCTATCTTTTCTTGAATACCATTACCACTGGTGCGCAAGAACTTTATTGTGGTGCATATTAATAATTTCAGCTTCTAACATTTCTTCAACCCTGGTGCTCAATTTCAATTTTCCGTATGGGTATCCGAGGCCCATGTTAGATGGAACACTCCTGTGAATTAGGTGAATTTCATGATCATGATTTCGAAAGTGGTAGAAGACCTTTTGGAATATATTCAAATAGTTTGAATGCTTATCAATGATCCTTTTGGAGATCTTGAGAATAGATGGCTTAGATGTTTAAACATCTAGTGAGGATAGCAATAACGCTTTGATGCCCCTTTCTCAATAATCTTGTCATGCTGTTAGAGCTATCACCTTACCGAGTTTCCATATGATACCTATTAACTCAATTTCTGTCCTTCCAAAGAAATTTTCATAAAAAGTTCTTGAAAAATTAAAATCCATTGTTCCTAATGATTGTAACCATTGATTCCTAGTACAACATTCAAGTATCACCCATGGGTATAGAAATCATTGGACTATTCATTACATAGCCTTCATAGTAAGATTATTCATATTTTGAGAAATTGATAGTTCCTCCATTCAATCATTACTTTGAAACTTCAGAATGGATATACAAAGCAATTGGAGATATTTTGGCTAATTTATAGAATGAAATTATGAGTACCGCTTTAATCAATTAGGACTATTACCTTTTATTTTTGACTTTATCCCCATCTTGAGGGTTTGGAGGAGTGCTAATTCCGTACCCAATGCATTACATGATATCGTAGACCAACTCTTTAGACTAAATTGCTTTACTGCCATCTTGAGATGGTTCTTTTTTCTTGTTCTTGTTCCTCTTTCACACCCTATGTAGAATAATTTCTTCCTCACCAATAATTTATGTTCCCCAACTATACTTTTGCTGTCACAATTAAAGCACATTAAACCTTTGGCTTTTCTTTCCCTCCAATTGTTCGGGTGTCAACCTTGTACGTTGAGTTTTTTTAGGAGAAGGCATTGTTCTCTCTATGATGTTAGGATTGGTCCTTCTAGTAGGCTATATTATATTTTTACTTTCAACATTCTTTGCCACCTTAAATGCAATCTCTAATGATTTGTCTCAAAGGTGAACCCTATGTTGAATTTATCCTTTAAAGTTTCTATGACACATCAATCAAGTGCTCATCTCAGAATATCGACACTTTTATATTCACCCTTTGAAGTTCTCAATGCTCAAGAATCGAATCCTTTGCTTTGGAGATTTATCAATTGGATAAAGAAGGTGCTTGGTCCTTGCATCTCATAGTGTGCTATCATTTCTTCCGTGAAAATTATCCAAGGATGAGTGATCTAGAGAACAAAGCCATCGATACTAGTGATAAATTTTGATCAGGTTCTAAACATAAAGAAGCAATTCGTACCCCTTTTGTGTATGTGGCACATTATGGAGATCAAAGAATTGTTCAATTTGAAGTATCCATGTGATTGGGTCCTTTCCATCAAACTTCCTTACATCAATCTTAGGAACTTGGTTGGTCTTCAAACCAAAATTGAGTTTCTCCATTCTTGATTCACCTCTTCCTAGTGTCCCTCACTGAATTTCATGGGATGCATTTTCACTGTGTGTTTCTCCAAGCACGAATTTTTCAATACTTCCATGATCTCTCCTTTAAACCATCCATCTTAGTATCCAACTTAGCTTCCATTGAACTTACATCAACTTAGCTTCCATCAATCCATCTTCTTTTTGTAGTTCATTTATGTCCTACGCATTTCTTTCAGCTTCATCAAGAGTCCAAGTAGGGATTTTTGGAGGCTTATTTGGTGTAGAAGTTCCTTTGGTAAGTACCTGGCCAAGTATCACTTTTGAACCCTTGATTTGAGGTGGTTCGCTAGACAATATTTCTTCTCATGTATATCCTAGTTTTCCCCCCTTCTAGGTATGAAACTTTCTTTTAGGTAGTTCACTGATATTTTATCTCCACGACATAGGTCTGATCAAAATTGATGTACCAAGTGGAACTTATGGTAACTCCCCACACCTTGATGATTTTGGTTCTTTCCTGTGAGATCTCTGAAGCTGTATAGCTGCGTCTTCACACAAATGAATTGATATACACTCAAACTCACATAAAAAATACTACGTATGTCCATAATTTAACCAATGAAACCATTCCACTAATTTGATGATTTAAGAAGAAGCTGTGATCGTTTTACCTCAACACCTTCTTTGAGACTAGTCAATAGACTAGTCCGCTTACCCTATATTACACTAGGTGTATATACAAATTTATATTTATCTAGAGCTAAAAGTTTTACCAATGTTCCTACTAATTTCTCAGAATATACTTGAGTTCGTGGTCCAAACACACAGTAAAAGTTTTTATAGCAAAATCTCAAGAATGACTCGCTCAGATGATTCCGTAACCCCATTCAGACAGGTTGTATCATCTAAAGTGTAAGGCCTTAGGAGCTAAATTTTAACCCAACGCATCTTTGGATCGGGCCTACTAAATATCCTCCAAGCTTATTTCTTTTGAAACGTTGTAGAAAACCAGTTATAGCAAAAATACCACTCTGTCTCTCGATGTAGCAATGGAAACCCCAAGACCTTGAGCTCATACCATATGTTAAGAACCAAATATCAATATAGCATAGAAAACCTCTGAAAAAGTAATTAATGCCTTAGAAAAAGAGATAATTTCAGATAATAAGCCTCTTTCAAGGGGAAACCTCCTTTACCCTAATTCTAAATGTTCAAGTACAAGATGATTCACACGAAAATGTCTCCTTGGTATATATAGAGACTAGGAGGTATAATTACAACTAATGGCCTAAAGTCGGGACATAAATAAAATAAAATTACTAATATAATATGCCCCAATTAAGGGGTAATGAGACAATATTAGGGATTAACACATATATGCCTCTTTTTCTTCCATTGACCGAGGAAGAGAGAGGAATAAAGAGAAGTTTCCCATTATACAGTTTCATTTGTTGACGATTTACAAGCTCTGGATTTAGTTCCTCAAAATGATTCTCCAGGAAAAAGAAAACAACTGAATAAAATTAACAAAGGGAAGAAATATGCCAAAGAATTAGCATTATATATTGACACAGAGAAAATATGGAGAGAAACATCCCATTCGAATGAGAGAATCAACTTCAAAGACCTAATCATGAAAGAAAAAATGACAAGTATTACCTCTAAGATTGTTATCAAGTTAACGAAAACTTGACAAGATACGACTACCATGAAGAAGATTTATAATTCCTCTATCAGGCCTCATATGAAGGAGGCCATTCAAAAAGAAAAGAACATAAAGAGTTTGTTCAAATATATTGAAACAAGAGGGGAAAAGAGGCAAAATAATCTAGAGAGGACAAGTACTTTTGTCAATGACACGAAAGTTACAATGAACACAACAGAATGGGAATTAAGACAGAAATTAACAACAAGAAATAAAAGAACACCTGATGAAACAATCGACCTGACCATGGAGTCAACCCCTGCAAAACTAGTCCCAATCATAGAATTAAAGTTCCTGCAAAGAAAAATAAGAGGAAACTCATTATCAATAATTCGTTTGAAGCCACATAGTCAGATCAACTAGTTGAGATGGATGATGCCGAGATGGAAACTATCGACATGGAGTAGTAGGGGTCAGTCGAAGAAATCAACACAGAAATGGTACAACAACCAGTAGAAGCAATACAATTCAATGAACTAACCATCCTAATACAACAACAGGAAACCCATCCATTTGAAGCATCAAATCATGAAGGAGAAGTCGTGCACTCAGTTGAAACATGATAGGTCAGGATTAACCAAAATGATAAGGACTCAGGGAAATAAAAAGACACTCCATTCACTCAAGTAATAATATCAAAAAACTGCAGAATGAAAAACCTTTACGAGAGATAGATCTCATGTACACTGAGGAGATTAATGTAGAAAAAAAAAATATTCACGATAAAGAAAAGATGAATGAAAAAAACACCCAACACGAGGAAGAAGAAAAAAATGAAGCAAGTGAACAAAGTGTCCCGACTGTTGGCACATGGGAAGACCAAGAGTTCATTTCTTAAAATCGCACCACCAAAACCTTGACTACCAGCCCTTCGGGCAACACCTGCGAGGCAGGCAAAGTCTCACCCAAGGTAAAAGCATGGGGGGTTACAGGATGCAGGTGTCTGTAACCAGGTTGGGACACATATATGTGATATTAAAACTTCGCATGGTATTCCATTAACGCTTAGGAAGTGACATACATTATTCTATTCACCTTATGAACATCGCAGAACATGTCTAACATAGATCTAGCATAGTAACAACAAAGATTAAGAACTTCAACCACTTAGCACTTAGCACTCTGAATCAGATCTAGCATTCTAACATAAGCAATGTTTTGGGTGTTCTATATGCACTAAGAACACACTAAAAACCCTCAATTAAATTGTCAACCCAGGTAAGTAAACTTAGAGTTGTAGAAAAATATATGCCAAAGGTAGAAGGGTTGATAGTAGTATAGTCTAACTAAGGAAGTGCCTATCTAAGGCTAATCTATTCAAGAAAATATAACCTATGAGTAAACCCTACTAAGCAACTTTAAACTATGTAGCCTAAGTACTTTTGGACCAAGGATCGACGAATAGTTCTAAGAAGACTAGTGAAAACCCTATTTGAAGTGAACTAGTTCAACAATAAGAAATAAGAAAAATAAAACTATTTTAATCATAACAATAATCAAATAACAAAAGAAAACTACTTTAACTTGCCTACCTAAATTCAATGAGCAACTATCCTATGAAAGCAAGTAAATAAACAACTATACTATCAAAGCAAGAATAGACAAGTAAGCAAGTAACATATTAAAGCAAGTGAATAGCTAACTACCCTAGGATAACTTCTACTACAAGTAAAATAATTAAGACTTCTCATTGAACAACTATCTAACCTAAGAGGAAAGTGAACTATATTCTTAATTCAAACTTCAAAACTATTTCTAATTCAGAAAAGGAAATCTATTTAATTGAAAGAAAGAAGGACTAACAACTATCCTTTAATCTATGATAAGAAAATTGCTCTTTAACCTATCAAAGAAAAAGACTATCTTTCCTACAACAACATATAAAACTATCTTATGATCTATGAAAGAAAGAAACTATCTTTAACCTATGAAAAACTCAAATATAGTGTTGGTGATTGTGTGAATGTATTCGGTATCTGATAATATCTCAATGGCACTTGACAACAAAGGATAATTCAAGAGGTATAAGCTCAACACTGATCACAATAGCAAAGTGAAATGTATGGATTAAACAATCCAATGAGAACTTATCCATTATGGAAACAATCATCAATTACCCTGCATATTCATGGAATTATTAACCATCAACAATATAATGAGATTTTAATTGTACTCTATGCTATGTAAACAAAATTCATAATTAAATTCAATCATTAACTAAGAATTGTAATTTCAATCTAGTTCTAGGAAAGAAAGTGCATAAAATGAAACTATGTTATATCTATCTTAACAATTCAAAATGCAATAAGGAAAATGCCTAAAAACATAAATTAAAGCATGACATATAAAAACTAAACTAACGAATACATTAACTAACAACTAGTTAAGCAAGATCTATATAAAAATGGAATAAGAAATTGATAATTAAAAACTGAAACTAATCCTATCCATCCATCAAATCCTTGTTAAAGAAGACATGCAATAAAACTCTGTTTTATTCTATTTGAAACTCTGTTTTATTCTATTTGAAACTCTGTTTTAAATTTAATTCTAAAAGCATAAATAAAACACAATCTAATATCTAATTGCACAAGGGGTTAGTCAATGAATTTTCAAATTCRTTCCTAACTACAATATCAACGCATACTAACACAATCCTTCATACTAACTTGCAAAAGAGAGTTAAAATGATTAAACTACAACAACAAATTAATTAACAAAGGAAAAATAACAATGCATGTACAAGAAATAAACAAGAGGCATCTAAACTATAAAATGCATAAATAACCTAAAGAACAGTTACCAGATTGTTGGTGGGCCCCCCAACAAGTCGTGGTCACTTCTCAAAGGCACACCATGAACTCAACAAATCGACTTCATCATTAAAACTCAAAAACACAGTTTTATATAATTCTGGCAATGAAAAATGGAAAACAGAATAAAATTGTGTTTGTCTCCAATACACTGGTTCTTCTATTGATTAACTTCTATCTGACCACCACAGTGGTATTTATAATATTTACAGACCAGGTGGTCGACCACGGGAGGGTCGAACCACTTCTAAAATCGAAAATTACATTAATGGTGCCCTAACTGCCGAAATAGAGGGAGCCAATAATCGCACTGCTTAACAACTTAAACTGAGTTGTCAAGAGTTCAGTAGCTAGAGGGGGTAAGCACAAGAAAAACCCATGTTCTTGATTCGTCCACCACTGGCCTCCAATACGATAACCGCCAAATCGCCCACCATTTTTGTGTAGGACACAGTGTCAGACCAGGTACCGGATCGAGTACTAGAAGGAGTGCCAGACTGAGTGTCGGAAGTAGAAATGTGATGTGATTTTGCCTTGTAACACCAAAAAATGTGAATTAGATCCTTGGAAACATAAAAACATGATGAATTATACTTAATATCAACATTAAACATGAATCATACATACCCAGTGTAGATCATACCATTTTGGCACAAAATTCTTCAAAAATCTTCTCCAAAATATGAAAAACACATACATACATTCGACAAAATTGTCTAATAACTGTCATAAAATTTATCATATCTTGGGCCCAACATTACCCCCAAACTTATGATTTTGCAGGTCCCACTGCAATCAAAAATAAATTACCCCTCTTGACTAGGATTGTCGAGGAGGATGATCTTTGGAAGCCTCTCCTTCTTGCTATGAAGACTTTGCCTTGTGCCTCTTGTGTTGCTTCAATTGTCCTTTGAGGCAGCAGTTGGATTTGGTCATCTCATCAACCAACCATTGAAGGGAGTTAACCTTTGCTTGAAGGAATGCATTATCATGATGAAGGTGTGTGTCTATTGTCTTCCTTTCTTCCAACCGTTGGAGAAGCTAATGGTTTTCTTTTTGTAGCTTCTCAATGGCTTGGGAAAAATCAATAATCTCGAAGGAAGGCTTAGATCCTTTGAGGGATGTGGACAATCGATCATTCTTAGGATCTAGGGTAGGCATGGGTGAAGTTGGAGTGATGGGGGATTGATAAGGAGAGGTAGGTTTTGATTTTTTATTTCTTAGTGGCTCTAATCCATCCATAGAAACTTCCCTAAGTCTCTTATGAGGGCTCTCAAGATTGGAGGACACTTGGATAGGATCCGAAGCAGGCAGGGGTTTTTCATAAGGTTTTGTTCTTGTGCTCTAGGTACTCTTTCGAAAGGGTCCTTTACCAAATCGATTGGGTCCCATCCTATTTGTGGGAACGATGGGAAAGTCTTGTTGAATAACTTATTGGAGATTTTTAGTTGTAGGATCAAGAGAGATTGAAGGCATTGGGGGGTTAACAATAGGATTCTTTTGGTCTTTGCTCTTGGTATTTTTACTTGATGAGGAAGCATGGATATCAACAAGATTTTTGTATTGTTCCAGCAAAGAGAGGGTTTGTGCAAGGGGGTTTGGAGTTATTGGAGAGCGAGGCTTGGATGGAGAGATAGTTCTTAGGCTAAGTGGCCTTTTTCCGGTCTTAATTGTCAAGTGAGCATTTGCAAATTGATAGATAAAGGCATCCCAAGTTTTCCCTTGTTTCTCTAATTCAGCTAGAACAAGGAGTTTGATCAAGCCATGATGAAAGAGACTGTTGTGGAGGTTAGTCACATTCTTCCTCACTTGAGAGGACATCTTCTCCAATATTTTTAGAAAATAGAAGGGGAAGTTCAAAAGTTTGTTGAATAGAAAATGATCCAGCAATCTAAAATGACAAGCTTTGAAAGTGGAGTATCTACCTTCGCATGTAATCAACCTTGTGATGACAATGAGTGGGTTGTTTAATTCCACCTTTATCCACTCCATATAATATCGTTTTTCTCTTGAAATGTTCGGGAATTCGGGCTTAAAAACCCTGTTATAACTTAAGCGCAACAGTTGATGGTTTTTGAACCATTTATCTCCCATTCTTGGAAGCTTCATGACTGCAGCAATGGACTCTTCTAAGACCTCAAAGGAAAGAGACCCCACGCATATTGTCTTCCCATTGAAACCGAGGGAAAATTGCATGGAGAGGCCGTCATCGTGGCTCTGCAAGTTAGACAAAAATGGCCCCCAGCCTACGCATAAAAACACCTCTTTGCATTGTGAAAGTTTGGGAATGGAAAAAAGTTCTACATAGGAAGAGGGTTCATACCTCTTAGGCATTGTGGAAGAGGCAAAATTCACTAGGAAAGAGCATGATCGAGCCAAGAGATGGCCCGAATTGGGAATGGGCCCAACACGATTTGAACAAGGGAAGAAATGGCAGAGGCTGGGCGCGATTTCTTAACGCAGGGCAAAGAAAATGGAAAGGGAGAATTGCGATAATGGTTACCCAACCCGATTGTGAATGCGCCTATAGTGGAGTAGGTTGCACACATGTGCGCACGAGCTACCATGTGTGGGAATTTTCAAATTCAAAGGCTTGTTTTTGGGGGAAATGTAATGATGCACAGTTAGATCAATATCCAAGTCTTTTGACTTGGACTTTTGATCATAAACATATAAATCATCTTCAATCAATTACTTGCAACCAATTCAATTGAATGTAATTGATTTCTAGTTACCTGGAATCTAGGACAGTTACTGGTGTATAATTCATATGGCATTTCATTCGACACCTCATACGGCATTTCATATGGAACCTCATACGGTACTTCATGCGGTACCTCTGTGTTAAGTACATTTTCACCTCTTATAATGGATAACTTGCAAATTTGAAGTGTTTTTGACAATCACAGTGGTTAATGAGTAGAGGCAAAATGCTCCCTTGTTGTTGATTTTTCCATCAGGCTCACTCAATCCTCTTGCATATGACATATAATGTCAAACCTACAATGAACAGGTTATAGAAATCATAAAACATGTATTGTCAATCCTACAATGTACAACTAGTAATGAAGGATAAATCGATAAAGAGTGGCATGTTAAGTATATTTTCAGTAATTTATAACACATAGGAGTTTAACACTTTAAAAATAAAATGATTATTAATGTAATAACCTGTATCATGAAAATAATACAAAAACTCCTGCAAATATTTATTTATCGTAGGCAATGATCATTTGTCAGCTCATGAACCCCCAACAACCGAATATTTATAGTATGTCAGGTGTAAAGATAAAGTTTCACAGATTGGTCTGACGAGACAGTTACGACATGGACCCACCTATAGGATAAGAGATCCTATATATAGATAAAAATATATATGAAAGAGAGTTTCAAGATAGTCTTAGAGTTATTTCCCAATTGCAAATTTATGGAGTTCATTAACCTTAGCTTAACCACACATACTTCATGTCATATTTGTCTGCAATTAATGTCGTACATCAAGACAAATTTAAATTTATTATTTATTTTTGTCAGAATACCATCCTCTCTAGGTAGAATGCCCCACTTCTAGCAAGCTTGTTCAGTACTCCAGTCGGTTTACCTATTCATACCCTAGGCCGGTACCCGCTGCCAACAGACCTGTTCAACATTCCGACGGGTTAGAATCTTACACCCTCAGACACTGGCCCTCCATCTTTTAATATTTTAATATAAGATTTCTTTATGCAAGAAGATGGGGGGACAACTCTGAAAACAACTTTTTCTTATTTTTTTTTCAATTGGGATGGTATTTATGTTGAGGATGACTTTCCGTTATATTATTAGTGAGTGTACCAATGTAAGGGGTACTTAAGTGGATGTGGCCTATCTAAAGATATGATATAATCAATCTATTTAGTGTGTAGTGGACGGTACCATTGAGAAAGAACATAAAGGTATCTCTAGGCTCAACTTACTTTCTTCTTTTGTACTTATTGTGATGTTTTCATGAATAACCACTAATTAGACCTCTTTGTTACTCTTTGATAAAGACACTTGACTCACTTACTCTGGTTTCTTGGAAAAACTGTACGAGAGACCTCTAGGCTTGATAGTTATGGTATCACTTCCTTATACAATGGTGAAGAGTTTCAAGAGAAACTTATTTAGAATGCCTTAAAAAATGAGAATTTTTGCAAAAATATGGATAATTACAGTAAGTCAATATTCATTTGATGCTTTAGCAGACACAAATTCAAGTGTAGCAATGTTTTGAAGAAAGATCCTTGAAACTCTATACTCCTGGTGAAATAAATACTTATAGAAATTTCTAGAATTGGCTTATTAACAAAATTCAAAAAACTATTTACATATATACAGTAGGAAATTTAAAAAAAAAAATTCAAGAAGAAGGGGGGACTTCCCCATATACTAAGGCCAATGCTTTGTCAGTTGACATGACCTATAGAAAATCCTCTCTGGACATGGCCTTGTGATAAAATTTAAGTCGATGTCCATTTACCACAAAGGAGACTTGTTCATCGTCAATTGTTTTAATATTTACAACTCCATTGTCATATACAGTGTCTACCTCATAAGGGCCCAACCACCGGGTGGTGAGTTTTCCTTTGAAAGTTTTGAATCGGGAATCAAACAACAGATCCCAATCACCAGGCTGGAAGTGCTTCTTCTTAATAAACTTATCATGCCACTTGCTCCTCTGGTTTTGGACTAATATCGTCCGTTGGATGGAATATTGCCTAATTTCATCCAACTCATTCAATTGTAGGGATCTTTTCTTATGAGACTCATCTAAGTTCAATCCCAACTATGCGGCAATACAAAAGGTCCTTACTTGGAATTCTATAGGCAGAAGTACTTGTTTCCCGTACACTAGCTCATAAGGGGTATGCCCAGTGGTATTCCTCCAGGTGGTCTGGTATGCCCACAAAGATTTTGGAAGCCTAACAACCCAATCTCGGTGATGTAACTGAACAGTATTGGTCAAGATGGCTTCCAAAGCTTTGTTTGTGGATTCTACCTAGCCATTGGCTTGCAGGTGATATGGAGAATATTTATGGTGTTTAATCCCATATTTCTCTGTTAGCTCTCTCATCAGCTTGGAAGTGAATTGAGTTCCTTGGTCGATAAGAATTTCATGAGGGAAACAGAAGCGAGTACAGATGTCTTCATAGATAAATTCGATAAAAGACTTCTTTGTAGCCCTAAATAGGGATTTTTCCTCTACCCATTTGGTGACATAGTCCATACAAACCAAAATATATTTCTTCCTACGGGACATGGGTGAAATTGGTCCTACAAAGTTGAGGTCCCATTTTTTGAAGGGTTATATCATAACTTGGGTCCACAAAGGAATTTCGTCAGCTGACGTAGGTCTTCCTATCCTTTGGAAACTATCACAACTTCACACATATTTAGCAGCATCTTTGAAAATTCTAGGCCAATAGTAACCCGAATGTAACACCTTAAATGTTGTACGTTTGTCAGAAAAATGGCCACGACATAGTCCATCATGACAACTTCGTAGTATTTCTAGTACCTCATCCTCTCAGACACATCTACGAATAATCAAATTAGGGAATGTGTAAAAAAGATCATGACCAACCCAAGAGTAATTAGCACTCTTTGTAATAATTTTCCGCTTTTCATGAGGTGACAAATGAGACGGTAACTTCCTAGTAGCTAGATAGTTTACCATATCTGGAAACCATGGGGTATTGACAGAGAGGGAAAAAATATGCTCATCCGGGAAACTATCATCTACAGGGATATCATTATCCTCATATTTTATTTGTGAAAGAAAATCAACTACTACATTATCCTTTCCAGGTCGGTCAAGCACAATGATATTAAATTCTTGCAATAACAAGAGCCACCTAGTCACTCGGCTATTAGTTATGGGTTTATTCATGAGGAATATAATGGTGGAATGATCAGTTTGTACAAATACTTCATGGCCTGTAATGTAATGATGAAACTTGTTAATAGCATGAACATCTACCAAGAATTCTTTCTCAGAGACTATGTATTTCAACTCAGTAGGGGACAAGTTCTTTCTCACAAAATGAATGGCATAGGACTATTGATTCTCTTTCTGCCCTAATACCCCTCCTATTGTGGTGTTGGAGGCATCAATGGATATATGAAATGCGAGAGTACAATTAGTCCCTCTAAGAACTGGTGCCGCAAACATCTTATCTTTTAAGGTTTCAAAGGCAGTTTGACATTGCTCAATCCAAACAAAATCAACATCTTTTATTAGTAATCCAAACATAGGTGCAACAATCTTTGTAAAATTTTCAATAAACCATCGGTAATATATGACATGTCCAAGAAAGCTTCTTAGCTCTTTCTGAGTCTTGGGGGTGGAAGTCTAATGATGACGTCAATATTTGCAGGATCAACTTTTATCCCTTCAGATGAAACATGATGTCCTAGAACCACTCCTTCAGTTAACAACATTTTGCATTTTTCATGGCTTAGAGATAGCTTCATTTTCTGGCATCTGATGAGGACTTTTTCTAAGTTGTCTAAGGCTTCCTTGTAATTGTTTCCATAGACTATGAAGTCATCCATGTAGACCTACACACAATCATGAATAAGATCGGCAAATATCCCTAATACTGCCCGTTGAAATGTGGCAGGGGAATTACACAATCCAAATGGTAAGACCCTATAGGCATAGGTTCCCCAAGGACAAGTAAAGGTAGTCTTATCCTGGTCCTTGGGTGCTATAAGAATCTAATTGCACCCGTTGTACCCATCTAAAAAGGAAAAATACTTTTTTCAAAACAAGGTATCTAGAACTTGATCAATGAAAGGGAGAGGAAAGTAGTCTTTCAGAGTGGCTTTGTTGAGTTCCCAGAAATCAACACAAATTCTCCATTTCCCAGTCACTTTATTTGGAACCACTACATGCGGAGATACCCAATTATGTTCGGAGATCGAATAGATAAATCCGACATTTAACAACTTTTGTATCTCCTCCTCGACTATGTCTTTGAGTGTTGGGTTCATCCTTCTCTGGGGTTGCCTAACAAGTGTTACTTCCCCCTAGGTATATATGTGATGGATGCATGTGTCAGGGTGTATTCCTAGGAAAATGCTCATGATTGTTCTTTAAGGATATCTACTAACTGTTTATGTTGGTCTTTATCTAGCCCGGAGTTTATATGTAAAAAATTTCCTGGACTAATCTTGTAGGGTATAGTATAATTCATGGTAGACTCATATATCTCGAAGATAAAATATGTCGAAGGCAAAATGGATGGGTCCAATTGTTCTTGAAATTATTCCCCAAACATGTATTCAAATTGGGGAAAAGACTATGGGAAATCCACACATGTGATAGAAGAAATGAATTGGTTTAGGACATTTTATGTTGTGTGCTCCTAAAGTTCCCATGCATGGTCACTTGGAAATATAGGTTATTCTCAGTCCTCTTTCTTGTATGGACATTCAATCCACCATAGATTCTCCAGAATAGGTTGAGCTGGAGGGTAAATGGTGAGCTTCTAGATAGAGAGACCATTCAAGATGGTCATTTCTCCTTCTCTATAGCCAATAAATTCATTGGTTGTGGCTAGCCAAGGTCTTCCCAAAATGACGGGATGGCCTTTGGTAGGATCCTTTGAGGGAATGACAAGAAAATCTACTAGGTACTCCCATGAGGCTAAAGTAACCATGATACCATCTAAAATTCCTTCAAGTATTACCCTAGTCTTATCTGCTAATTCCAAAATGGTTGGGGTAGGACGAAGAAGAGGTGGTAACTATAATTGTTCCAAGGTAGTAGCAGTCATAAAATTGATGGTTTCCCCTAGTTCTATGAGAGTGTTTCCAATGGAGACCTCATTAATGGTTATGGTAACTATGGGGTTTCCTGGGTTCCCATATTTTGCTTGTTTTGGCTACCCTAATATGTACTCGAAAAGTCCTCTTATCAGGTGTACTATAGGGGGGTCCTTTTGCTTCCTACCTGTCTTCTTAATACTCAATTATTTGACTACGTTATTGTAGATTGGAATGTCTTTAATAGCTTGAATGAGGGGAATCTTGACACAAGTATTCTTCAATTCATTCAAAATGTCAAATTTTGGTCAGGTGGTAGGTTTCTCGATTACCAATCGGTCTAGATAAAGATGGGACTTCGTAATTTGTGAAGGTTCATCTTGGGGAATCTTGGGTTCTTGATTCTTCTAGATAATAACATATTCCCACCTAGTGTCATCCATAGGTTGTTTGGTGTTTTCTTCTTCTTCTTCTTCCTAGATGACTACTGAAGGTCTCTGCCTCTCCAGAATGTTTCTCGATCTTAGTTGAATTTCCTGTAATGGAACATGAGTAATAACATATGTTGGGAAGGCCTGCATCTCAACATTGTGAAGAGTTTGAGGGAGCTTATTGTTGGGATTTGACACTAGTTGTATCGGTAATAGTGTTGATCTCGGGGAGCTTGTATTTTGATATTGTAGCGGTTGTTGTTGTGGAATAGGAGGTAAATGTGGTGGAACAAAACCTGGCAGAAGCTGTGGAGTGTTCGGTGGGAACTAAGGATAAGGGTGGTTGGACATAGGGGTAGGTGGAGGTTGAGGGTTTCATTGGTTGTGTCCTCCTCTCCATCCTTGAAGCCAAGGATGTTGGTACTGGGTAGACCAATTTTTCCAACTTGGTGAGTTCCACTATTGTTGTTGATAATAAGGTGGAACTTAAGATTGTAGATCTTGGTATGTAGATTGGTTCCTAGGCTGCCATGGCCTCCTAGGTGCATAAGAAGACTCCCCAGGATCTCCACTCCTATAGATGGATAATAAACTAGGCAATGATGGACATTTCTCAGTTGAATGGTCTTTTGTACATAAGCCAAAAACTGAAATATTATCTAATGGGCATTCCCTTTAGGAATTCTTCCTCATGCATCTTGGGCAATATATGCTCATTGTTTCATTTTCCTCCTCCTGATTCTTTTTTATTTTTAGGGTGTCCAACTAGGAACCTATTGTGCTTAAGATATCTATCTTGAAGTTTTCTAAAAGGTTCCCTATCTATGCTCTTGTGATACCACCTGAACTAACTGGTTTTAAGTTTCTATTATAAGGGTCTCGAACACTCTTTCCTATTTTGGCTCTACTCCTTGAGTAATTTTTACAAATTTCACATATTTCGGCAAATGGTTTATGGGAGATGTCACCTGATGCCATCAGGTTAAGAATCTCTAGATATTCTTCTGAAATTCCCTTAAGGAAAAGAGCCCTAATTGCATCCTCTGGGAGGTCATGGTATTTTGACTTCTGGGAGATATAACCAAATCTTTCCATATAATCTTTGAGGGTCTCATCTTCTAACTGTTAGATTTTAAAGATGTCATTATGAGACTCTTTGGTCTTGTAGTAGTCTTCGTACTTCTTAAGAAAGATGTCTTTCATGGCTTTCCAAGACCTAATACTGGATTCTCCCAACCCCATGAACCATCTTAGTGTAGAGTCTTTGACGGTGGCAGGAAAGAGTTTTAGTTTCTCGGCATCTTGTACGTAGTTGTAGCTCCTACACAAGATGTCAAATTAAAATAGGAAGGTGTTTGGATATTCATTGTTTTTACCATAAAAGGTAGGCAGTGCTGAGACAAGAATATTCTTCATGTTGACATTTGGAGTGGTGCTTAAAATCGTAAACCTGAAGATAGTTTCGGTTTAGTTTCCAGTTTCTTCTTTCTCCCCATGTATTACATTCTTATGGTCCTCTTGATCATCCATATTGGCTTGGTTTCCAAAAGGAGAGTACTTAAGTGGTTTTATCTTTGAAGAAAACAAGGTTTCCTTTTGATGGAAAGATCTTCCTATGGATCGGATGTATGGGACTCTATTCGAGCTTGTTGAAACTATTGGTGCCAAGGTTTATGTGTTATTTTGAGAGATAATTATATTGGCTAAACTACCAAACAAAATATTCACCTATTTAGGGTCTATGATGTCTTCAAAATTAGGATCTCCTGGTGGTGGTGTAAAAGAAAAGGTTGTATTGTTTAGTTCTATGGAAGGCTCGAGTGGTCTTGCCTCCTATCCCGATAAGATTGGTGCTTCAATTTCTTGTTCTGTAGGGCTCCCTGTGTTAGTCTCTTCAGACACTATTTTATCTCTTTGAGTTGAGCTAGCTCTTGTTTTTCGGTATCGGTCTGCGGATTTTATAAGTGGAACGTCCCTTCCCCCAAAAAGGTTGAAAGGAACCTTGGTTGAAAAGTCTGATTTAGATTTAATGTATCTACCTTTTGGAGCTCTAGGTCTATTCATGAAAGAAAACAAAAAGAAAGAGAAAAACTATGATTGGGTTTGGGGGAGCCTGCAATAGTAGATGTGCAGGTTCTTACCTCTCGTCTTAAAGTTCCCCCATCACCAATCTAATGCTAAGGTCTAGGAATTATCTATTTCCTAACTACTTCTTACCTTGAGACAACTCCCCGACCACTGTGCCAAATGATGGGTGTTCTATATGCACTAAAAACACACTAAAAACCCTCAATTAAATTGTCAACCCGGGGTAAGTAAACTTACAGCTATAGCAAACTATATGCCAAAGGTAGAAGGGATGATAGTAGTATAGTCTTACTAAGGAAGTGGCTATATAAGGCTAATATATTCAAGCAAATCTATCTAATGAGAAAACCCTACTAAGCAACTTTAAACTATGTAACTTAAGTACTTTTGGACCAAGGATCACTGGATAGTTCTAAGAAGACAAGTGAAAACCCATTTGAAGCAAACTAGTTCAACGATAAGCAATAAGAAAAATAAAACTATTTTAAGCATAACAATAAGCAAATAACAAAAGAAAACTACTTTAACTTGCCTACCTAAATTCAATGAGCAATTATCCTATGAAAGCAAGTAAATAAACAACTATACTATCAAAGCAAGAATAGACAAGTAAGAAAGTAACATATTAAAGCAAGTGAACAACTAACTACCCTAGGATAACTTCTATTGCAAGTAAAATAATTAAGACTTCTCATTGAACAACTATCTAACCTAAGAGGCAAGTGAACTATATTCTTAATTCAATCTTCAAAACTATTTCTAATTCAGAAAAGGAAATCTATTTAATTGAAAGAAAGAAGGAATAACAACTAACCTTTAATCTATGATAAGAAAACTTCTCTTTAACCTATCAAATCAAAATACTATCTTTCCTACAACAACAAATAAAACTATCTTTTGATCTATGAAAGAAAGAAACTATCTTTAACTATCTTCAATGTCTGATAATATCTCGATGGCACTTGACAACAAAGGATAATTCAAGCGGTATAAGATCAAAACTGATCTCAATAGCAACGTGAAAGGTATGGATTAAACAATCCAATGAGAATTTAGCCATTACGGAAACAATAGTCAATTACCCTGCATATTCATGGAATTATTAACCATCAACAATATAACGAGATTTTAATTGTACTCTATGCTATGTAAACAAAATTCATAATTAAATTCAATCATTAACTAAGAATTGTAATTGCAATCTAATTCTACGAAAGAAAGTGCATAAAATGAAACTATGTTATATCTATCTTAACAATTCAAAATGCAATAAGGAAAATGCTTAAAAACATAAATTTAAGCATGACATATAAAAAGTAAACTAACGAATACATTAACTAACAACTAGTTAAGCAAAATCTATATAAAAATGGAATAAGCAATCGATAATTAAAAACTAAAAATAATCCTTTCCATCCATCAAATCCTTGTTAAAGAAGACATGCAATAAAACTATGTTCTATTTTATTTCAAACTCTGTTTTAAATTTAATTCTAAAAGCATAAATAAAACAAAATCTAATATCTAATTGCACAAGGGGTTAGTCTATGAATTTGCAAATTCATTCCTAACTACAAGATCAATGCATACTAACCATAAGCCTTCATACTAACCTGCAAAAGAGAGTTAAAATGATTAAACTACAACAACAAATTAAATAACAAAGGAAAATAACAATGCATGTACAGGAAATAAACAAGAGCCATCTAAACTAAAAATGCATAAATAAACTAAAGAATAGTTACCAAACCACTTGTGCCCCCCCCAGCAAGTCGTGGTCACTTCTCAAAGGCACACCACGAACTCAGCAAATCGATTTCATCATTAAAACTCAAAAACACATTTTTATATAATTATGCCAATGAAAAATGACAAAACAGAGTAAAATCGTGTTTGTCTCCAATACACTGGTTCTTCTACTTCTTAACTTCTATCTAACCACCATGGTGGTATTTATAATATTTACAAACCAAGTGGTCAACCACAGGAGGGTTGAACCACTTCTAAAATCAACGAATTACATTAATGATGCCCTAACTGCCAAAATAGAGCAAGCCAATAATCGCCATGCTTAACAACTTAAACTGAGTTGTCAAGACTTTAGTAGCTGGAGGGGGAAAGCATGAGAAAATCCCATGTTCTTGATTCACCCACCACTGGCCGTCAATACCATAACCGCCAAATCGCCCACCATTTTTATGCAGGATGTGGTGTTGGACATAGTGCCGGACCGAGTACCAGATCGTGTACTGGAAGGAGTGTCAGACTGAGTGTTAGACGCATAAACGTGATGAGTTTTTTCCATGTAACACCAAAAAATGTTAATTATATCCTTGGAAACATAAAAATGTGATGAATTATACTCAATATCAACATTAAACACGAATCATACATACCTGGTGTAGATCATACCATTTTGGCACAAAATTCTTCCAAAGGATTCTCCAAAATATGAGAAACACATGTACATTTGACAAAAATGTCTAATAACTGTCATAAAATTGATCATATCTCGAGCACAACAAATTCATTTAAGAAACACATACATATACATTACACATCTAATCTAATCACTAAGAAAACATAATAGATATAACATTGCACAAAGAAAACCATAAGACACCAGATGTATGTGGTTCACCCCAGTGTGGGGCTACGTCCAACAATCGCTTCGTCTCTTTATTATTCGTCAATATCTTACATTCAGTTACTCATGTGCACTAAACCACAGAGTCGAGCTTCGCACCGGACATGAGATATGCGCACTGAGCACCAAATCCTCCTTCCAAAACTAGGTCAATGCACAGAACAAAATCTTATCAAGAATAGAGCCTTAACACACATACATTCCCTTGCATGAAGCCACTTGAACTACTTGCACTTATCTCCAAAAATTCTACTTCTACCATACATTCTTCTTTTATTTATACTTTTACAAACCCTTACAATAGGGCCAAACATGGGAAAAAAATATGGGCCGACGTCCCATAAACCATTACAAAAACCCTAAAATAACCCCTTACTTGGTCCACATAGCCCGCAAAATAAGTGATATCTACGATCTCAACTCCACCTGGGTGATCCTTCCTCGACCAATGTGTCGAAGTCCAAAATTGAGCCAAATCTGACTAATGTTTCCTTAAAACTTGGTCGAGGGCCAACATGCCCCCAACACTCACCTGTGACTCGTCCCGAGTCACTCAGGTGCGAACAATGCTATTTCGAAGCCCTCGAACTTACCTCGAGCTACTTCAACTTGTTGCTTCACTTGAGACTCCTGCTCAACAAGATCCTATATCATCTTCTCTATAAAAGGCTCTTCCAGGCATTGTTCTACTATTGCAACTGCTTGGTTGAATTGCGAGCCCTATCCATCAATCTCTTAGAACACATTGAAGAATTCATCCTGCACAGGTTGTAGCATCTGCATGACTTCAATTACCCTACTATGGAGGGAAGTGATCTATTTTTGTACTGCGCATTGCTTTTTCATTCTTTCTACCGTAGTGAGCATCTTCATATGTGTCTGCATGGAAAATGCATGTCATTGTGCCTCATGTAACTACGCATACAACTTCCTTAGCTCTGGATCCTCGATGAGGCGTTTGTATGTTTCTGCACTTATATCACTCAGTTGATTTCATTCTAAGGTGAGGGTTCATAACCTTATTAGTGTGCTCTTAGCGGTCTCCTCCCTCTGGTCATGCACCTCATGCGGGGTGCTCAGTACTATTTGGGCCTCCAAATCTGTTATCGTGGCTTGAAACTATTGGAGGTTCTTAGTGAGATTCACTACTTGAACCTTGATCGAATATTTCTCCTCCTGTGCCAATCTTGGCACAGAGTGACATAATTTACTCACAAATTCTTTGACCATGGCCCGCTCTGAGAGAAACTGCTCCTTTTCTCTCTGTAGCTGGGACTTTTCCTCCTAGAGCTTCGCTTGAAACTCTGCTTTGTCACTTTCCTGGGCTTCTACCTTGTCCTGCATTGCTCATAATTGTGCTAGGAATCCATCTTTCTCCTATTTCGAGGCTTCTGTAGCCTTCTCCTTTTCTTCCTGGACTCCCTGAAGTCGAGATTTTGTTGCATCCTCCAATCTTCTCAATTGGGCTAGTTCATCCCTTATTCTACAATCTGTGACGAGGAAAGCGCAATAAGTACTACGCGGAACAAACAAACAACTGGTTGTACTTACTTAAATTCCTTCTCGATCCTTCCATATAACTCCTACTGCTTCTCTCCATATCTCTGAAATATGTCCTCGAAAGCATCCTCCATAGCTCCACAGGCCAGACTGATATCGTCCTTCGTGACAATGGCCTCCAACTGGGGCTTATTAGCGCACGTATTCTTCCTGGATGAAGGTTTCTATGGAGAAACCTTCCTCTTTTATGTTGTTACTGTTCCAGTAGAGGGGTCTTCAGGTGGTGTATCTTTGCCTCCTCCTTCCTCTTCTCCTTCATCCCCTCTTCCTTGTCCTTCTTCTTCGTATTCTCCTCCTCCTACAAGCGAGCCAGACCCATTATCTTCAGAAGTGTGGTCCTCCTCATTGCTTTATATATCCTGGACTTCCTCTTTCTTTTTCTTCTTCTTCGTCCCACTGGAGTTTTCCACATGCTCAACTTGGGTGACTATGGGGCTTCCTATGGTGTTAGTGTCAGAGAGTTCGACATCAGCGATAGGTACAAGAAATTCCTCTGGCCATTCCTTTGTAATCTGCTCCATGTCTTCATTTGTTAGCTTGTAGTATGACTGTAATTCTTTCTGGTTCTCGTCTTGACACACAGTGATGTAGATGAAATGTGGATCTGCGTGGAACTTTGCTATTGGTCTGTACTAGTGTAGGGTGCGTGGTGTCATGCGCGGAAATGACTCAATGGAAACCTTCAACTGTTGATAGTTTTCATGAAACACTACATTGGAATGCCACTGCTCCGTCATGTGATTGGTATACCACAAGGTTGAAAATCGAGAAACCAACGACTCCAATGGTTCTATATCTCGGAAGGTGCCTCCTTCAGGCATTTTCCAAGCGACAAATGCGATCAAAATGATCAGCCAACTGTAGTGGAATTCATATCCCAAATCATGGTCTTCATGGCAATCCTTCTCTAGCTCATTGACGAGGTAGTTTGCCTAGTTTATCTGCATGCCCTCCACACATTTTCTTGCGAGGTCCACCACGAACCCGGTGACCTATGTGGGGTGATTCTTCCTTACGATCTTGCCAATTATGAGTTGGAAAGAGAGGCACACTGCACCATCTTGTATAGAGGCTACCTTGTAACCTCGCTTTCCTTTCTCTAATTCTCCGTAATCTTCCTCGATCTGTTGTGCCCAGGAGCAGTCTGAGGCCTTCCCTGGATAAAACTGCTGAGGGTCAGGTCCCTTCGCACTCAAGCTTGTAATCTCGTGGATCAGCGTCAGATCCATAGTAATCCTTCAGTCGAGCCATAGGTATCTGTCATGATAGCATGACAAGAGGAGTTTAACGCAAGCGTTAACCTCCTTGTGGCAACCAAAATGGGGGATCTTCATTACATTCATCACGGTGGACTGCGCCAACTCCTTAAGCCATGGTTGTGATACGAGGTGAGGATTCTTTCCAGATGTCTTATTCAAGTAGCGGTGGGGTGCTAACATGGAATAGTTCTTTTTGTCACCTAAATTGAAGTTTCTTTTCATCAATAGCAGGATCTGTCCTAACTGGCTCCCGACTACACGTATTCCTTTCAGAATGTATGTGGTGAACATGGTGTACTCATAGTATCAGGGAATGTTTTCCTAGAAACAGAACCATTTTTTGGCACAAGGTCAGACCCATGGTTCAATTCTTGACAGCACACCAACCAAACCCTGAGCACCGTCCCTTTCAGCAACACCTGCGAGGCAGGCGAAGTCTCACCCGAGGTAGAATCAAGGGGGGTTACAGGACACAGGTGTTTGTAACCAGGCTGAGACATAGATCTATGATAATAACACTTTGCAGGGTATTTTTTTAATGCTTATGAAGTGACATACATTATTTTATTCACGTTATCAACATCGTAGAACATATCTAAGATAGATATAGCGCAGTAACAACAAAGATTAAGAACTTCAAACACTTAGCACTTAGCACTATGAATCAGATTTAACATTCTAACATAAGCAATGCATTTAAGCAACACATACATATCCATTACCCATATAATCTAAGCACTAAGAAAACATAACAGATATAACATTGCATAAAGAAAACCATAAGACACCAGATGTACGTGGTTCACCCCCGTGTGGGGCTACGTCCACCAACTGCTTCGTCTCTTTACTATTTGTCAATCTCTTACATTCAGTTATTCATGTGCACTAAGCCATAGATTTGAGCTTTGCACCAAACAAGAGATCTGTGCACTGAGCACCATATCCTCCTTCCAAAACTAGGTCAAGGCACAGAGCCAACTCTTATCAAGCACAAAGCCTTAACACACATACATTCCTATGCACGAAGCCACTTGAACTACTTGCACTTATCTCCAAAAATTATACTTTTACCATACATTCTTATTTTATTTATACTTTTACAAACCCTTACAATAGGGCCAAACATGGGAAACCCCATGGGCCGACATCCCACAAACCATTACAAAAACCCTAAAATAACCCCTTATTTGGTCCACATAGCCTGCAAAATAAGTAAGATCCGCGATCTCAACTCCACCTGGGTGCTCCTTCCTCGACCAATGTGTCAAAGTCCAAAAGTGGGCCAACTCTGACAAATGTTTCCTTAAAACTTTTTCGAGGTCCAACACCGACAACACAACAAACTATCACAAAATATGGTCAAACACCTAAGCTTGCAGATAAACAAAAGAAACAGAAGTCTCCCATCATTTCCATCAAAATGAATGGAAGCGCGAATCCTCTAGGATCGAAGGTCGAAACCTCATTTGACCCAAACACCATATCCGACAAAAATTTGTTCGACTTACATGGATCCATATCCAAAGAATTGGCAAGAAGATGGAAGAAGGTGTTGAAAGAAGGAAGTTGGTTTGAATGACTAAAACAATAACAAAGGAATATCTTGAAAGAATACGGAGAAGTAGTCAGGTTGCACGAATGGATAGAGAAGATATTAGAGGTACAGAACCCCTTAGACGGATTTAAGGAACTGATCGACAAAATGATCGAAACAAGTACAAATTACCAACAACAGGTAGAGGTACTAAAGAAAGAAAAAGAAGAAGTTGAGAAACAATGTGACTTAGTACTTAAAGAACGTCGAAAAACCCAAGAACAAATAAATATGGTATCAGAAGTAGAACAACATAATTTGAAATTATTCATGCAACATGTTCATAAATTAACCAAAGAAGCCAACACACTCATCTTGGTGGTAAACGATTGATCGATTCACTTTGAAGAAGCATTTAGTAAATTTCAGGTACAAAGAGTTGCGGTTGATAGTATAGAATGGTCAAAAAACTTGACCACAAATAACAAAGTGAAAGAAGCCCTTAACGTGCAGTTGGAAAAAGAGAAATAAGTTGAACAACAATTATCATAACAAGAGTAGGAATGGCAAAAAGAGGGATACAAAGTGCATATAGAAACAGATCAAGAATCCAGTCTCTTGAGCCAACTAATTGAGAGAATACAACATACAGAGCAATAATTGGATCAACAATCGAGCACCTATCAGAAAAC
>SNQJ01S0116482.1:18588-41692 GCA_010110895.2 Picea sitchensis | reverse complement strand
GGGGGGGGGGGAGATGTTAGGTATGGTTATGCTGCCGAAATGGGGACTGGACTGATTTCTTGTGAGGAGTTGGGATTTTCTCAGCTATATTAGAGTGGTAGCTCAACCGTGGAGGCGAGCTTGGAAGCTAGGTATACTATATGGATTGTGTGTGGCCCCTTTGCGGCTCGGTGGGCTAAGGGGGAAGAAGAGTACCCCTAGCGTTTGGCTGGGAGGTACCGGTGTAGTGTATACGGTCGGCGAGCGGGAGCGGCATGGAGAAGGAGTGTCACTGAGCATGGACGTCATCGAGGCGAGCATAAAGGCAACGATATGCTCATGTGTTCAGTAGAGTAGAATGCCTAGTTGTTTACTTCGGCGATTATAATGATTTTTAGTAAGGATGTTGCTTCAGCTGTTGTAATCATTTTTTTTGTATGGATACAGTGATAATGTTCAGGAAAATTCTTGTTTTGGGGGATTATTCTGAAATTTTGGTTGGGGCGAATTCGTTTGCCTACTGTGGGTTGTTGGTTAGTATATGGAAATTAAAACTATGAAAACGACACTCTGTTATGGCATTCGAATCAGCATCTCGTTCTGGTTTATATATATTTTTCCTTCGATCAGTTGATTGGGCATTCCTGGTTACGTTCGACGATATCCTTACTGCCTAAGTTATCCCTGTGAAATTCCACCTGATACGCGTTGGGGTGTTGACCCAGCTCCCTACCTGTTTCTGACAGAAGCCTTGGATATTATTTTCCTCCTTCAGGGTTGTATGAGAACTTCACCAACGTTTGAACCTTCACTGATGCGCCTGCCTGGGAAATTTTGTTTACCCTGCTGTTGTATTGTGGTTGGCTGTATGAACTCCTCCTCGGCATTTTCTTTCTTACACCAAGACTGCGTCATTATTTCTTCTACGAATTGCTTGGGGTACGACTGTATGGCCGTGTTTTCCCAGTATTTAAACAACGAATTCTTACCTTGGCTATTGGGGAAGTGCGCTATGGGGGTTTCTCTTTTACTGGTGTGATTCGTCGAGAATTTCCCACGCGATTCAACCACATAACCTCCGCTTTTTGGTTGTGCTTCTCTGTAACTGTGAAGGATACCCACACGAGGTTGTCTACTTATTCGCTGGAGTTTTGGGTCACATCTCCTTGCCTTGGAATTGGTGTTTCCTGTGCGATTGGGGATGGATACACATCCGATTTTCGACCACCTTTTCACTGAGTTTATGTGTTACCTCCCTCTGCCATTGTGTAGGTGTGTCTCTGCGTTTGAGGAGGATTTCCATCTGGTTTTCAACCACAGGACCCCGCATGCTATAGTTCACAAACCCTACCCAAAACGAAGCATGGATTCATGAGACCGAATAGTTGAGCCATTTTCTGAGCAATAGCCTCACACCACAACTATGACAGTGGTGCACTCCGAAATCCTCATCGATTTGTGAATACCTTGCTCGACATCTGTGATTTTTGGTTAACCTTACGCAGAAGGGATACAGCTGGTGCCAACGTATCACTGTTGCATCTTGTTTTAACAAAGGCAATTGTCTTTGATATCTTCGTTGATTTGGGTAAGGGTGGTGCTTACAGCTGTAAAATTCTTGGTTAGCGTTCCTACCAGCAGCAGTCGCCGCCCTTTCAGTCTGATATGCCCCCCCTCATTGTCACTAATTAATTTTAGTCACAGCGTAAAATTGTTAGTGCATGTATTGTAACCTCCAGGTAAGCTCGTTTTAGTAACACGCAAAGGAATTGTCCAAAATATAATGTTCTGATTTATGAGTTGTAGTACATAGTAATTTAATCATTAAGCAATGAATGTCAGGTTGGATACCTGAACGTATTTTTAATTATATTATGTTGCAATTATTATAATATAAGAAGAAATGTTAAATTGTTTTGTGGAACGGTTTGCAACATAATGCAATGAATGTTACTGTCAGATATAAGAATGTATTGTAATGATCTTCGGTATGCATTTTTATAATTTGAACAATAATGTTATTTCTGTTAAGGTAACGTATTTGCAATATAAAGCCCACGAAGTGTTAGGGTTAGATAATAGGAATGAAACGTTAACATTAATTTAATTGCAAAGTTGTGACCTAAAATATGATGGCATGGTTATTATGGAGAGGTTATGTTATTGCAATGTAAGGCCCAGGTATTGTTAGCCGATGAATAAACATGGTAGCCTGAATGGCCTATTTGCTAAATGAATATGTTGAACCTGAAATCTCTGTGCATCTCTCATTTTAAAATGAAAAGTTAAGTAACAGTGTATATGTCAACACGGTAACAAGGTCAGAAAATGGACACGCTGAAATCTCCTTTGCATGATTTACATAATTTTTATATTTGTTTTATTAATTACATTTAGAGTGCCAGCTCAGCTTGTTGTGCAGCATTCAATGTTGTTGTGTTTATATATCTTAGTATTGAAAGTTGTGCAATWGGGCACAACATTTAGTGCTGYTGCCTCTGATATATCTTGGTATTGGACGCTGCCCAGTAAGTTGGTTATTGTTAGCCAGCAATATCCACCCTGTAACAACATTGAATACTGTTGATGGTGATTTATAAGTTGTGAGATTTCATAGCAATACAAATTCTACAACCTATATATAGAGACGTGGTATAAAAATTGTGGTATTTGAAAGCAGTTCAAATTTGATGATTTATATATTGGGGTGGTATATAAGTTGTAGGATTTTAAAGCAATTCATATCTAACAGTCACCACTAGCTGCAATATTCAATACTTTTTAACATTGTAGATATTGATGGTCCATTGAAAACATACATTGTTTTATATGTTTTATTGATTGCATTGGCAGTAGTTAAAAGTTGGGTATAAAAAGAGATTGAAACTTAATAATATAAAAAATAAAATAAAATAATATAAATCCATTTAAATCTCAAAACCTATATGAGTAGATGGTCTTAATACTTTAATATTGATGGTCCATTGAAAACATATATGGTTTTTATGTTTTATTGATGAGAGGATATATGAGTAGGTTATGGATTAACAAGCTGCCAAAATTAGTGGTGAGTTATGTCAAATTGGGAGTTGACCGTGATAACCAGACTTGATTTTAGAGTTGTCATTATCTTGTAATATGATTGTTATTATTGCAAGGTTATTATAGTATAGAAGGTGAAGTGGTTATGAATGGTCATTGTAGTTTTATTGCATGGGTAGCATGCTAGAAGTATTGTGATTTAATTAAATTGCTAGGGTCATCACAAGATAAGATGTGATGTGGTTATGGTAATGTTATTGTATAGGTAGCATATAAGATGAACTGAGATGGTGATGTAATGACAGAGATATCTTAACAGTAGCATAATGTTGTTATCATATTATTGTAAAGTTGTGAGATTTTGTTGAATTGATAACATATAAGGAAATGTCATTGAACTAAGTACAATCAATTATTTTGTGTTCGTAATTGGGGAACCACAATTAATGGAATATAATGGAGAAGTTGGTCTGAATTTAATGCCCATTTGAGTCATAGATAACGCCTTGTCTTCACGGTGGTCGGTCGTTGTCGGAGACCTTCGGACTTGTGCTTTATGCAGAGTTCGGTGTCGTTCAGTAATTATTTTTGTACTTGATCGTAATCAGTCTTGCTTGGTCTGTTTGTGTCGGGCGGGACGTAGACACCTCCATGTTCCTCAGAACAGTCGCCAGCCCTGAGACCTTAAATTGTTAAAATCGATGGGAACCTGGGCTTGAGCGTTGCTGATGTGTCTTGGAGGTCCTAACCATTGTAGGGTAGGACATGCAGGTAGTGAGTTCTACTTATCATCATGTGATCATCGTTTATGCATGAAGATACTTGTCGCACGTCCTTGTCATCTTTTTATGTTCATCATGGTTGTGTCTTATTCGTCGTCGGGTGGTGATGCAGAGTCGAATGCGTTGATGTTTCCCTTATATGCGTGCACACACTTTTTAAATGCAAACAAAAACAAAAAAAAATGCACTAGTTACTAGAGTTGGGTCATTGTAACGAGGGGGTCATTACAATCATGATAGGTGATATGCAGATTTTAAAGTGGGTGACTTGGTCATACTCAAGTTGGCTAGAGAACAGTTCAAGCCATCGAGAGGCAAGGTTGGTGCCTTTCTTAAGAGGATTGAAGGGCCATTCAAATTCCTTGAGAATATTGACAACGTCACCTACATATTCGAGTTTTTGACCCACATGAGGGCTCACCATTTGTTTTTCCATATAAGTAAATTAAATCCTTGTAGGATTGATAGGGATGATTTTAGCAGGGTGACACTTTCTTGATACCCCGCGTTAATTGTAGACAGACCTGAGTTGGAGGTAGAGGTAATACTTATGCACATGACTTCCTTCTTTTGTAGGAATCAGATACATGCATATTGTTTCCATTGGAAGAACAAACATAAGGAGAAGAACAAATGGTAAAGAAAAGAGGCATTGTGGTAATATGAGGACATGATCCGTGACTTTGAGAAATGACACCTTGGATCACTTAGTCATATGTTCATTGTAAATTTCCAAGACGACAATGATATTAGTGGGGGAGGATTTAATACCTTCACCTCCACATGGTAGTAGGTGCAATTCCATGGATGGGAAAATAAAGTTGAGGCATATAGATGAAATAATATAAACACCTGACTAAACTAATGGGTAGAGTGGTGACCCATCATTATTTCCTTATATAGAAATTGGAACACAATGGGTAGATGAGCGGATGTGTGGACCCATAGAGAAATTTCCCCCCATGATGTGTGACTTGCATTGGCTAAGTGACCAAGATGGATACATGACCTACAAGAGGCAGTGTTGTGAGTTCTTTACGGGTTGAATGGATAGTTTACTATATGTTTTCCATCATGAGTATAATCTATAAATGTGTGATAGGAATATTGGGCACACTCCTATAATGCAATGTAAATTTCTTATACAGGAAAAGTTAAGGAACATATCTTGGTGCCCATCCATATTTGGTTTTGTGGTTTCCTGAAGTGTATGTTTATTTTTTTTGTTCCATGTATGCTAATATTTCCTGTGTTAAAATTGGATAAGTATAATTGTTGATACAAGATGTTTAAGGATGAAATTGGATCCATGTCCAATATGACTATTGGATAATATAAGTATGACTAGGATCATATAAGTATATGACAATTGGATCCATGTACAGCAACCCCCTTTACTTTTTATTTTATAAGCGAAAGGAAAGGGGCTGCCTACTAAAATTTGAACTATAATGGTTAATTCTCTACTACAATGAGCCTAACTTTTTTTATTTATCTACCTTGAGGGAGTTAGGGGTTTGATAGCTCTTTCGAAATCCATATCTTATTTTCAAGTTGTGGGAGAGAGATGTAGAAGGAAGAGAAGACCCTGCATACTTTCCCCACCTTTTCAAATCAAAGCCACACTTTCTTTATTTTCCACCCGCCCTTCTTTCTCAATCATTATGGGGGGTAGGCATTTCAACTTTCACTCGAGAGGGAAGGTTTTCCTATTTGTATACGATATTATGGTATGATCGATGATTCGAGTGGATATCCCATATGATGATAAAGTGTAATTACATATATATTGGCATCATTTATAATAAAGCGTAATGACATATATAAAGGCTTTAAGATATTTGGTGGGCTAGTAATCTCATATATAATGTGAATGACCTACCTTATCGATTGAACAAAAGAGATTGAATGACTCGTTATTACATATCTAATATTGTTTTTGAAGAGGTTTGTTAATCCTTTTGATATTATGATTTCAAATGTATTCATAATTCTTCTTGACTTATGATGATTCATTGACATTTGTATGATGAAATTGACAAGTTGTCTTTAAGACCTTTTGCATATTTCAAAGTATTTGATGATCCTATATGGCTATCGAGTGTGATGTTCTATGTATGTCTTGAATGAGTTTTCTTTTGAGGAATTTATGAGTGGACAACTTAAATAAAGAACATATATGCATTTTGCATCTTCTTATTTTCATTTTGTTCCTAATGTATTCATCCTTATCCTCTTGTATATTTATCATACTTGTCATTTTCAAACTCTTAGCTGGAATCATAAGATCATTAATCCTTTCTATGAGTTTTAGGCTGGATACATGAAACTTTCGTGACACTTATCTACAACATATGAGATCATGTATGATTATCTTTGAACAAACCCAACACTTATTCATAATTTTGTTGAATGAAAAGAATGTAATGTTTATGATATACTAGAAAGTGTCTTCTTCCTCACACAACGGATCTCATATTTATCATGGTTGTAGGAATAGGGTCGCAGGGTTACTTCCTTTAGATGACTGCTCTATCTTTGAAATGCATGTGGGGAATGCCTTGATATTCTTCCTATTGAATAGAATTATCTCTATGCAAATATTGTCTATTATTTGAATCCAACATTCAACAATCAAAATTAAAACTTGTCTTACTTGAACCTCAGTCATATTTGTTTCTCTCACCATTTCCCTATTTTATATTTTCACTTTCGTCCGAAGGAATAAATTTTATTTTATTTTATTATGTGTCCAAAACTTTGATACATGGTCAGAACCTTGATCCATATCATCAATATTGATCCTTACTAGGATCCCCATTATTGGGAAGTTATGATATCTTCCCTATTCATCATGATCCCAGAAGACCTATCGAGCTTCTTAGATGTGGAACCTTGTAATAATGTCACATTCTTTCTCACCACTTTTCATATCCATATTGATGCTTTGTGGTATGACGTGGGAGTTTTCTCCGTGATCCCATCATATTCCCTCTCCTTGCAATCTTATCAAATTTTCCCTCCACGATTTCACCTTGACTAGATTGACATGCATCACATTCCCAACTAGCGTCGAGCTCATTTTTATCATGTGGGTCTCTCTTTGTGACATTGTCATATAATCTTATGCTTTTTCTATTTTACCCCCTCATCGCTTGTTATTCACACTACAAGGAAAATACCCTATAGCAGAGGCTTTTGTGGAAGCCCCTATAAAAATAGCCAAAAAATCCATTTATAATGGAGGTGCGTGGGTAGACATTTTAACATACCTTTTTTTAACGATGTGTTTATCATACTATATTGTACCAGTGTACCACCATATATAAATGCATCGATGTTAATAGAAAATTGTGCACCATTGTAGAGTTATTTAAAAATAAATAAAAATGCACATTATATAAAAGAAGATCAAAAGCAATGATGCACCCTAAACAAGTGCATCGATGCAAATCAAAAGGTTCTTTGTCTTGTGTTTTTCTTCCAAAATTGATACCAGTGCATTGTTTTCCCCTTGCAGCACAGATGCACAACAAACAATTCCATAGTCTGCATTTTTTTTTAAATGTATAACGATGTGAATTTTTCCTAGTGGAATACCAATGCGTTCCATATGGGGAACCATCACATGTTTCTAAAAATAAATGGTGCACTATCTGCAATGGTTAGCACTGGTGCACTTAACATAGGTACACTAGAATAAGGTTTAAATAAAAACTAGCTATAAAAAAAATCGTGGGAACTGGTGTAGACGCAATGGGCACCCCTGTGCGTAGAAAATAGTTGCACAGTTTGCATTTAAAAAAATGGTTTGCATTTTTCCTGATGGTGCACCGATGACTTCCCTCTGGCAAAACCTTACAATGTTTTAAAAAAGTAACAGTGTGTTATCTGCATTTTTTCACATCGGCGCACTTAATGCAAGCGCACCATAATAGGGTTAAATAAAGAAAAAAAAACTGGTGGAAAAAAATCAGTTTTACCATTTCGAGTGTAGAGAAGCTCTGAAGCACTAGTTCCACCTTTTCCCAACTAAAGTGCACTATAGTCGGTTCTTCCTTTTCTTTCATTGTTTCCATTCGGTGCTTGGTTCAGGGGATTCCAATTTTTCCATACGGTGGGAAAATTTCATTTTTTCGCTACGATGCCTCCTCAATGAGAAAATGTCTGATTAAATTATTTATTTCTCTGTACATTGTTTTTTTAGAGGATTAAATTTTGAAATTGAGTTAAATTTGCACTGTTTTTCAAAAAAAAATTCTTCATGGTGCATTTGAGTCGTTTGGCTCGCACTGCATGCATTGCGCCTTATAAATTTTACAGGGTGCACCGATAATGTATAGTATGTTTTCAATGGTGTTTCGTATTACGGAATGAACCAGTGTGTAATTACCTACAACACACCAGTGCGTCCTCAATAACATACACACCATCCAAAATATATAGTTTCCATTGAACGATGCATCATTTGTATGTACGAATTGGTGCGTTCATAAAACTATACACATAGTTTAATGGAAACTATTTATTTTCATTTGTTCATGCCGAATAAATGCACTAGTGTGGTGTTGATAAGAAACACACTCGTGCATTTATTATGAACGCACGTGTGTAAATAAATAGTTTCTTTTCGATGGTGTGTTGGTTATAGGGAATGCACCAGTGCGTTCATAAAAATATACACATCATTTAAAATGTAATATTTACCGCTTAATTACGTGTCCTTTATATGTACTCACATGTGTGTTCATAAAACTATACACACTATTGAATGGACACTATTTATTTTCACATGTGCTTTCCAAATAAATGCACCGGTGCGTTGTTCATAATGAACACACCTGTGAAAATAAATAGTTTGCATTCAACAATGCGTTGGTTATACGGAATGCACCAGTGCATTCATAATACCTTCCACACTGTTTAAAATATATATTTGTTTGAGCAATGCGTACATAATAAGAGACACACCATGGAAAATAGATTGTGTTAGAGGGGTGCGTTCATAATATATAATGCATCGGTGCATACCTAATGGGGTGCCCAGGTGCTTTTATAATTACTATCCACCGGATAAAATAATTTTCAATTTTCATGAAGTGCGTAAGATATGTGTGCACACCGTGGGAGGTGCATTGTTTCTTTGCAGGTGCACTGAATATATATATATATATATATATATATATATATATATATATATATTTGATAAAATTTATGTTTTCATATTTTGAACTAAATTCCTCATTTACTGAAAAAAAATTAAGTTTTTATGTAGGATGAGGATGTAATTTATATGTTGATTATGAAGAGACGTCAACACATGGAGGAGAAACAAAAGATACTGGACCAGTAAAATATTTTTCATGATTGGGAGGCGAGAGATAGGGAGAGGGATTTGTATCCTCGGCTAATTATGCAACTTCGTGACTCATCTTGAGGATTGTAGGCCTCCTGAACTACTACGAGGAGGCTACATCCATGAAGAGGAATTTTACCTTTATTGTACAACTGATATGTCAATGGGATGCCCATCAACAAGAATTCAGATTCGATCCTGATCAGTGGTATCATCCCACTGAGGAGGATATTTATTTTATCACTGGGCTATCTAGGAAAGGGGAGGATTTTCCCCAGCCTCCTAATGTTCTAGTGGGTGTTTCAACTGAGATTCCTGTTTCCTACTCTCAGATATATATTTCACGTGATATACCTTCTACTGGTTATTTTCAGGTGGTTGGTGGATATTTATGGATCCACTCATTCGGTGCAGAGGATGTTAGGTGACTCTCTTTGTTACTGTTGACCATTTAAAACTTTATTGGTTATAGTCAACTTATTATTCGTGCGCTTTTATATCATATTGATTCATTGATACATAGGCCATGAATTATTAGGTGGTCTACCATTTTTTTGAGGAACTTTTGTATAGCACTCGATAGATGTCATGCTATGATAGATTGGAGGGTGAACTTTCCATTCACTTCAAAGTTATTTTGTTTGTTTTTTTAGAGGTTTTCAGAGACGAGACCTAGTCTTTTTCCTCAACCTCCTAGGCTGATGAACAAGGTGTGGATTCACATCTGGGGTGAGATGATGCCCAAGAGGGGGATGCCTGATTTTCCAGCTAATATTTCCCGTGGGGCACTTGATCTATTATCTAGTGAGGCAGATCACATTTTCATGATGGTGTCATGCCCTTACGCAGGGATGGATTGGAGAGGATGTCTCAACATCCTTTTCATAGTGGATGAACCAACAAATTATCGATGTAATATTTAAATTAATCTCTTTCTTTCATTTTATTCTATTAATTCGAATAAATTTTATTCTAGCATGTTCTTTAACGTATTTTATTAATTTTTTTAATGAATTTGTTGATGAATTATTAACTTGTGTTATTTTTTGCAGATATTCGCACATTTTTTGGGGAAATGCCTCCTCCCCCACCACCTAATGTAGATGAGAAGATGGATGAGGCTACGACTGGTCAGGGTCCTCAACCACATATACCACCCGACATGTAGCATAAGATAGATCTCAGATATAATATGGACGTGTGTGAGAGACTGAGTGTAGTTTTGGTTGGCACGAGAGTCTTCCCTATCCAAATGAGAGAAATCAAGGATGAACCTAATATAATGTATCTCTATACGAACTTGTCGCATGATATGACATCTCTTAGGCATCATTTCATTGGAGCTACCAAGTTACTGGTAGGGATGAGGGATGTGACATTTTCCAACAGTGATGATAATGAGGGTGGTGATGATGATCCTCATGGTGGTGATGGAGACACTTCTTCTTCATTACCTCATCCTCCTCCTCCTTTCCCAGATGAGCAGGATGCATCACCAATTCTTCCACAGTATGCTTCACCTAAGAGACTACTACTAGATATTTAGTTATAGTATTTATTTGTATTGTTGACCATATATGTAAATTATAGAAGTTATTTTAATTTTCATATATATATATAACATTTTTTTTTGTTCATGTTGACGTACTTAATTTATATGTTTTTGTTGATTTTGATGTTAGTTCATGTTAAATTATATTAATCTTCAACCTTACCTTGTATCACAATTTTACAAAGTAAAATACCAAGTTTATCATGTTTTTGTAGCTAAGAGGTATTCAAAAGTAATTAAGTTATAAAAAAGGGTAAAGATATGTATTATGTTATTAATTAAATTTTGGGCAAGTTCAAAAGTAAATTATATTAATATTCAACCTTACTTTGTATCACAATTTTACAAACTAGTTTACTTGAAAGTACGATGTGAGAATTGGTCCTCACTTTGAGAATATTTATTTTGTTCATAATTTCATAATGAACAATTAAAAATAGATATGATAATCTTAATTAGCATTTATAAAATATTTGTGATATTTTGACTTCCTCTTAATTGTAATTTGGTCATATTTTTTTATATTCCCATAATTAATAAAAGTCTCAAAATATCTAATTCCACATTTTTTTACTATACTATAAGTATGGATGAATATAAAAACTAACCAAGAAAAAAATAAGTTATAAAAATGGGCAAATATATATCTTATGTTATTAATTAAACTCTGGGAAAGTTAAAAGTAATTTATATTAATCTTCAACCTTACATTGTATCCCAATTTTACAAACTAGTTTACTTGAAAGTACGATGTGGGAATTGGTCCTCATTTTGAGAATATTTCTTTTGTTCACATGTTCATAATTAAAAATAGTTATTATAAGATCAATTATCATTTATAAAATATTTGTGAAATTTTAACTTCCTCAAACCCCAATAATTAATAGAAGTCTGAAAATCTCTAATTCAACATTTGTTTACTATACTATAAGGATGAACAAATATCAAACTTAACCAAGAAAAGAAAATAAGTTATAAAAATGGGTAAAGATATGTCTTATGTTATTCATTAAAGTTTGGGAAAGTTAAAAAAATTATATTAATCTTCAAGATTACTTTTTATCACATTTTTACAAACTAGTTTACTTGAAAGTACGATGTGAGAATTTGTCCTCATTTCGAGAATATTTCTTTTGTTCATAAGTTCATAATGAATACCTAAAAATAGTTATGATAATCTCAATTAGAATTTGTAAAATCGTTTTGATATCTTAAGGCTAGCAGGAAAAACCCCCCTATGACTACACCAAGGTTCAAAATGTAGGAAGATCAATTGACCGTCTAAAAGTCAACTACTTCTCTAAACTACCCCAAACATACCAAAACTCATATAATAAAATCAAAGATGAGGGAGATCGGGTAACTATACCTCTACTCAATGTCCGATGATGATCCCCTCACACTTAGAAGCTTTTTTGACTTCACGCCTCCTTCCAGGGATGAGCTGCGTCCAAACATTGACAAAGAAAAAATGACAAGCATGTTATTCCATATCCAAATTAGGGTTAGGTGTTAGAAAGTCAAAACATAAACCAATAAAATCATTCAATACACCATGATTTGGGATAGGAAAAGTAATTCTTTTATTAATAACTCAATGATTACACCTTTACAACAAAGTTGGTTGTTGTCTGCGAAACTAGTCTGGGATCCTCTTCACCAAGCACGAAGTGCACCTTTGTGTGAATTATCCTCTCAACCTTCTTATCTCTTCTTGGGAAGTAAGTGGGTTATGATGCAGGAAGAAGGGATAATGTGGAAATGTTGAGGCAATTCTCACAAAAGGGATGCGATAACTTGGGCAAGGAGGGTATGTGAAACAGGAAGAGTTTCATTGTTCTTATGTCTAGATGTAAAATAATACCCCAACACCTCCTTTTATATGGGAAAAGGATGGTCATTCAGTTGGGTGATGGGCTATAGAAGGTATATTAGTTGGGAAACTACCCAATAGCCCGTAATCTCAACGAATTCTTTGCAAATTTTGCAAGTATACGCGGGCTGTGATGGTACATCATGCATATGTATGCAAGTTGTAGTAGTGCAACAAGCGTATGTACATGGGAAATAGTTCTACAGGGTACGTACATCTTCAAAAAATATGTTTTTAAGAAGAGCAACTCATAAGCGCTTTGGCAAAAAATGAAAGTAAGAGGGCCAAAGGCTAGGTAATCATGTGTAGAGAAATTTAGGGTTATAACACTTAGCTTCATCTTAATTGTAAGTTGGTCATATTTTTTATATTTCCATAATTAATACAAGTCTCAAAATATCCAATTCAACACTTTTTTTACTATACTATAAGGATGCATGTATGTCAAACTTAATCAAGAAACATGTACAAAAACATAAAAATATTCTATGTTACATGTTGTTAATTGTTTTTGTAATCGATGTTAAGAATCGAATTAGTTATTAGGAGCCCTAAAATTTATATCCAATTAGCTATTCATAGTCATAAAATTTCTTACCCACAAATTATTAAATCCACTATAGATTTGAAAACATAAAAGAAGTAATTAAAGAACAAAACATGTATAATATATCACACTTCGTTGCCATCACCCTAATTATCATGATTAAAATATACATTATGAAGTTCATTGTGAATAGTTACTGTGTAGAAATTTGACAAATGATAAGTCACTTAATCTTTATCAAGCGCATTTTTAGTTTTGTTTGGAGAATCTCCCTTCATCTTTTGTCTTCATCCCTTTTGTCATCCCAAATCACTGCACCTGGTGTGTTGTCGATCTGATTGATGTGCTCACTAGCATAATAGAAAGATTCATATGATATGTATCCCTCTTCCATAGACCCCCTGGGTTTATCCATTTGACGAACAAATCCTTTCAATTTCTTCATGTACCTCTCTAAAAAAACATACAATGATAGGAGACCACCCCAACTATTTCATCCTCATCTACTAGGTGATTTAGAATATGAACCTACCAGTGCATGAAACTCGGTGGTAGTTCCTTCTCAAACATAAAAATAATCTCAACTATCTATTGACATCATCATGGAATGTTAGACATATGAATCTTGTTTGAGGTGATAAAACATAAAAATGAAGACAATTTAGATATGGAACTCCTCATATCATGGGGGAAGTCATGGTTCACACACCCATGTATGAGAAAATGATAATGGAGCTACACAGTAAACACATACAAATTATTTATGGTTTATCCTATTGCATAAAAATCAAAATTAAAAATAATAAAATCATATTTTTGACATACATCATACCTTTAGAAGGTTCAAATGGTCATGTTATTCCAACCACGACAAATTGTCTTGACATGCAGTGAAGCAACATCACAGGGAAGACCCATATAAAGAAGGCACCTTCATACCCAATATAACTTCCTTTTCCAAAGAAATATCTTCTTTCTTCAAAATCCATGGGACATCACCTTCTTTGAAAGACCAAGAGGGACCACCCTCTCCTCTACTTTCTTGTCTTGCCCAATGTTTCTTTTTAGTTTTGCAAGAAATAATATCTATCCTCAAAACCAATGTGTCACTTTCTTTCGATGATATGTTTCTCCATAAAGAATATGAAACTTTTTAAAATATATGCATGGGATCTATTAAATGGGAAATCATACGATACTCCCAATATAGGAGATCATAAAAGATATGTTTTCATTTCATCCCAATGAGAAATTTCACAACATAGGTTCCAAAGAATTATGGATCATCAAACATCGGCTCCCCATGTGAATCTAACATTTATGTAATCTCCTCCTCCTTATTTATGTCATATTCTCTAGTCCATTATTGGTGTCATTATTGCAGGCCTTTGGGTTCTCTTTGGTTTACCATTGAAAGAAGATGTTTCTCTTCTATAAGGGTGTTCTTCTGGGAGGAATACCCTCGAGCAGTCGTACATTGGATTCCATAGGTGGTTGGACCACCTAGATTTCAAATAAGGTCCACAACATTTAAATCCATGATAAACTTTAGTTACAAGACTTGCGAAATTATTGTATACATAGCACATTAGCGTTTAAGAATAAAATGCCAATCACAAGGAATTAAATATGCAAATAAATATTGCTACATATATAAAAAAAAAAACAATAAACATGTTAATTACTAGAGCACAATAATAATCCTGGATAATCATGTGTGGTGTAAGCACATATGCCATACAACATAAAACTCCTCTATGTTGTGATGGGTTTTGATACATCGTATACATGTATCCCTTCTCATAATTCCTTCAAGTCATCTACCAATTGTTGTAGGTAGACATCCATATTCTTCACTTGTCTTCTACCAGGGACTATAAGAGCCAACATTATATGTCCATTCTTCACAGAAAACCATGGGAGGATATTATTGTTGATCATTACTATAGACAAAATAAAATATTTGGTGTTTTGGAGGGAATATGGGTTCATTCCATCCATTGGTATGTTGAGTCGTAGACTTCGTACTTCATCCTTGAATTTTTCTGGACATGTATCCTCTATATGCTTCATGGCAATTGAATCTCTTGGGCTTCACATAAATCCCAACTCACTTCTATGAGAGGTATGCCATACCTGCAACATAGCTAATTATTTGCAATGAAAGAGCCTTTGAATCCTTGGGATTATAGGCATGTGCCTCAATATTGTATGAGGAGGACCATGCAATTTAACATTTTTACTTGATTTATGGTACATGCCATGCCTACATTTTAGGCATATATCTTTGTGTACACATTCTCCTCTATATATAATACAATCATTCATATATGCATGATATGATATAGCCTCAACACCCAACATTTTCAACAATTTCTTTGACTCTTCACAACTACTAGGTAAAACATTACCAGTAATAAGAACCTTGTATTCGAATATCCTGCAGTTAGTGTGAAATAGAAACGTACAAGGTCATTTAAAAGTTATAAAAGAAACCATTTCTAATGTTGTTTGTGTCACAATATTTCTCAAAATTAATATAAGGTACTTGTTGGTCAATTCCCTCAATATTGTCGAGAAACATATGTTTGACATGCTAAACTTTTCTTCCACGTTGTACAATAACATTATTGTCCCAAGATGGGTAGAATTAGATCGGGCAATAGGTCCAAAGAGAGGGGTGGTGGAAGAAGATAAGCTTTCTAAAATTGTATCATTGATATAAGAATCACCCCCTAGCTCATCGTTTTGGAATGCATCTAACAACATTGTCTCCATGGAATTTGTATCTTGTAAGTAATCATCCATACCAACCTATTTTTTATTGTATCCATTTACAACTTCAAAAGAACTACTATTGTTGCAGTCATTCCTAATTGGTGAATTTGGATGTAGTGGGAATTGAATAGGTGGTTGATTCAACCATTGTTGGTACACTTTGTCTCCAAGTTTTGTTTTCATTGCAGCCTTCTCTGAGGTTGACATTGTTGTGGGGTGAAATGGAAGATGGTAGGTAGGATGCTTATGATAAAAAGAATCCTAATTTCAAAAATATTTAACATTAGTATATTGATGATATTAGTAAGCACAATGCAATAATTTGTTTGTTCAAATTACGTTATATCAAACAATTATTACCATCGATGACCAAGGATTATGGCCGGAAGATGGAATGTCACAATTGGAAGGGTAAAGCGACTCTCCATTTTCATCTACAAATTTCTTGCGATATGTTGCTCCTGATAGAACCTTCCAACGTTTTTTAACTGATACTGGAATAGTTTATGCATCTGAACTCGTTTCTAAATCAATATCCTACAAATTTGGATACATTTTTATTCAAATTGACATGGATAATAAAAAATTTAATGAGATAATATAAACATAAATAAAATAATTGAAACTTAGTGGAGATGGAAACATAGAACGTCTTCCTGGACTTTGAGCAATATGGAATGGGATGGAATTTAAAGAATTGACCATGTGATCATATAATAAGGTTTCATCCCTGCATTTCAACAAAATTAGCAATACATTTTCATGTACATATCTAAAATAAATTTCTAGGACCATAATACAATCTGAGTTTGAATATAGTTTTGAAACCATTTTTTAATAATAAGATGACATAAAATGTAAAATGTTTACTGAAGTGTTGCAAGTCATGTGAATTCATCCTAAAAGATAATTTAAGATGAATATACTATTTATGGGAAAATAAAAGTTCAAATAAATTTAAAATCATAATGGTGCACTTATAAACCACAAGCGCATCGGTGCGCATATTAATAATCAACACTGGTGTCTTGAAAAATAACCCACACTTTGTTTCTAGATTTTGTTAATAAAAACAAATTTTATGTCGTCGGTGTGTCAAATAATATAAACACACCATTGCATAATGTAATATGGATGCACTCATGCACCTTACATAAATGAAATGTCATGCCAAAAAAGTAAAAAAAAAAGGCATTTTTTTAAACAATTAAAAAAGGAGTGGGAATCGAATTTGATAAAGTCATTTAAATACTAAAAAGGTATTCACTATTTCGTTATTTTATAAACGTTTGCAAGGGAGGGAATTCCAAGAGAGACATACAAAGCAACACTATGGAGGAGGATAATACATTGGAACCACAATATTATTCAGAATATGAGAATTTGAAGGGTATGGTGGTTCACTCTAAACCCTTTTCATAATTGTTTTCTAATATTAAGAAGGTATTCAATATTTTCATTATTTTTCCAAAACTTACAGGAAACATATTTGGAAGAGAGATGATGCAGCCGCACTCCTCGGAGCACGTCGTCTTACTCAAGAACTTCTTTTGTTCACGGCCCAAAGAACTCAAAGGTTCCTCTGATTCCCTATCGGGAATTTTCCTTACCCACAACAACTCTTCAATTGATCTCCCTTAACGATCGGGAAATCAGACCTCGTGATTTCACGAGTCCTATGGTCACGTGTTTTGTGCCTCACAATTCCCCGAAATCCGATGCAAGTCAACGTTGACTTTCTCCCCTGCTATCGGAGTTCTCCCTATCGAGAAATCGCTACTCATGATGTCAACAAATGGAATTTCTGAATGCCGAACCCCGATATGTCGATACTTCGATGCGCACGTGCGGGTTGGATTTTCCACCTCCCGTCACCTCTGTTGGGATTTCAAAATTCGTGGGATCACGAATTCTGATGCCAAAGGATTTGGGACTTACCTTTTCCCGATCCCCGATATGGTATGCCACCTGTCCTCCACTAACCCCGATTGTGGCCCACACGACCCTTCCGTCGAGATATCGTGTTTCGCGATTCCGAGCTGCAAGAATACTCTGCCTTTGGAAACCCTGATTCTCCGATCCTCGACTTACTTGGATCTCCTGACACGCTTGACAACGAACCATTCAGGACCTTCTCGCCAACCTGTGACGCTCTTGGAACTTCAAGTCGCAACTTGTCTGCGTTGTTCCTTCAACAACTCAGAGGCCTCTCCTTCCTGAGCTTCTCCCACGACTCGCAAGTCCTCCGAGAAACTTTCTTGCATGCACTCCTTGCGGAAGCCCTTCAACAACTGCCTAAGTGTTGAAGTCTTCTTCGACTCTACGCACACCTGCAGCAACAATCTCTCAATTGCTCCTCTCAGGTTCACAACCCTGAGACTTCGTTTAGCCTGCGCACTCCTTGCATGGCTCTTATGCCAACTGCACTTCTGAAACGAATGAGAACAAAGTTATCTCTAATTGAACCCTTCGGTCAACGCACTCCTTGCGGACAACTCAACTACACTCCCTGTAGGAATCCTCTGGCTCAAATAGAGAAATAATTGAAACTCATCCTTTCACCCTCTCAGACTTCAATTCATACATGAAATTGCATACACAGCATATAAAAGCAAAATTATGATAGAAAGAAAACATTCATGAGCATAATCATCAATACATAGAGAAATAACACAAACCATGAATTTGAATCAAATCTTTCTTCTATTAATTCAAATATCTGTACATGGGTGTTTTTCATACAATTATCTGTATGCTCTCTTCTTCTTCTTCTCTTCTATGCTCAGAGGTTATGTTACAATAATACAATGAGGGTGTCTATATCCGTTTTCCCCCTTGGGCTCTAAAGATATCAAATCTAAGATTAAATTCCTATCTACCAGCATTAACTACATTAAATGTCGACTATCTACCTAAGGACGAGAGCTATCTTCTCAAGGTCGATTACAATATACAAGTGCACCATCTCTTAAATGAATTCATTAAAGACTTGCTCAAAAATTCCAAGGCATTTTCAAAATTTGCAATGGCTTATCCAGCTGTCTTCCGCTTCCGCGCTAGCTCGCTTGATTTGCTGGCGATGCTCCTGCATCATACTCCCTTGCTTGAAAACTTTCATGGGCTCCTATCCATGAGATCCTGCACGTTCTGTCCATGCTTTTTTAATTCCGCTCTAGTCTCCCAGCTGGCATCTTCCACTGGGTGGCCCTTCCATTTGACCATATACTCATAGTATTCTTTCCTCCTGGTCTTCTTACCCACTCTCTTGTCCAGTATGCATTCCATTTGTGGCTTCTCTGCTACCGGCATCTGTTTCATCCACTGGATCACTGGCAGCCCATCTCCAGCCTCTGCTTCTCCAGCCTTGTATGGGTATAAATCTGCAACATTGAATATCAGAGATATTTCGATGCCATTCAAAAACTCGATTTCATAAGCATTTTCTCCGAATTTTCTTAAGACCTTACATGGCCTGTTTTTCTTCATTTTTAACTTATTGTATGTTCCCCTCGGGAACCTTTCTTTCCTTAAGTGTGCCAAAACCAGATCTCCAACCTCAAACTGAATTTGTCTCCGATGCTGATCTTCTCTACGCTTATACTCCTGGTTTGATTCCAGCAGTCGCTCCTTCACTGTGCTGTGAAGTTATTTCATTGCTTCAGTGAATTCTTCTGCACTAGCGTTGCTAGTATCAGTCTGTTTTGAATTTCACAATTCAGAAACTCCTCTCAGCTGCATCCCATATACAACCTGAAATGGACTTTTTCCTGTGCTCCAATTCACTGAATCATTGTATGCAAACTCTGCCTGTGGCAATATGTGGTCCCAACTGTTATGGTGCTCTGTCACCAAGCTTATCAGCAAGTCTCCCAGACTTCTGTTGACCACCTCTATTTGTCCATCTGTGTGAGGATGATAAGAAGAACTAAACGCCAAGTTAGTTCCCAGATTCCTCCATAAGGTCCTCCAAAAATGCCCTATGAATTTTGTGTCCCTGTCTGAAACTATGCTTTTCGGCAATCCATGAAGTCGAATGACCTCTTTGAAAAACAGATTTGCGATGTGAGTCGCATCGCTGGTCTTCTGGCATGGGATAAAATGTGCCATTTTGAAAAACCTTTCCACTACCACAAAGATGGAATCAACACCCCTTTGCGGCCTTGGTAAACCCAATACAAAATCCATGCTTATCGCTTCCCACAGCCTCTCTGGTATGGGCAATGGCTGATAAAAACCTACATTTTTCTTTCTTCCCTTCGAGTGCTGGAAAAATCTACACCTGTCAACAAATCTCTTGACATCTGCTCGCATCCCCGGCCAAAAATATGATTCATTCAGCTTTGAAAATGTTTTATCATGTCCAAAATGTTCTGCTAATCCACCACTTTGTTTCTCCTTTAACAAGTTCTCCCTCATGGAGCATTTCAGAATACACAGTTGATTGCCTCTGAACAACAATCCCTCCTAGATCATATAGTGCATCCAAGGGATTTTATCTCTGAGAACTAGATTCTCATCTGCTTCATACGCTTCTGCAAAGTATGCATCACCTGCGTACATGTCCCTAATATTTTCAAAACCCAATTTTTTGACTCGGAATTCCTGCAGCAACAAACACTTCCTGCTCAAAGCATCAGCCACTTTGTTAGCAGTACCAGAAATATGCTTAATCACAAATGTGAAATTCTGCATATACTCTACCCATTTTGCATGTTTATGATTCAACTTCTCTTGTTGACTCACAAACTGCAATGCATTATTATCACTATACAATACAAATTCCTTTGGGATCAAGTAATGCCTCCACTTCTTCAACGCCTGAATGATGGCATAAAATTCCTTATCATACGTGGAGTATTTCAACTTCGCCTCATTCAGCTTCTTGCTGAAATATGCAACCGGCCTGTCTTCTTGACTCAATACTCCTCCTATGGAAAACCTGCTTGCATCACATTTCACCGGAAATGTCTTTAGGAAATCTGGCAACACCAACACTGGTTGTTCTGTGATCTTCCGCTTCAACAGATTGAAGCTCTTCTCAGCCTCAGCTATCCAGTGAAAAGACTTATGCCATTTCTTCACTGTATCCATCATTGTTGCGTTGAGTCCACTGAAATTCTTGATGAACTTCCGGTAGAAACTAGCTAAACCATGAAAACTTCTCACCTCGAAAATATTTCTTGGTGATGGCCAGTTCTTGATTACTACCACCTTATCCGAATCCATCTTCAATTCATTCGCCGATATGACAAATCCCAAGTAAATGAGTTCTGTCTTCATAAATGAATATTTTCTCATGTTAATCAACAACTTCTCTTGTTGTAGCTTCCTCATCACTATAGCCAAATGCTTCAAGTGTTCTGCCACTGATTTATTGTAAATCAGTATGTCATCCAAATAAACAATGAAAAATTTCTCGATGAATTCCCTCAGGACTTCATTCATTAACCTCATGAAGGTACTCGGTGCATTTGTCAATCCAAATGGCATAACAAGCCATTCATACAGTCCTTCATTGGTCTTGAAGGTTGTATTCCACTCATCCCCTTCCCTCATGCGAATCTGGTGATATCCGCTTTTCAAATATATCTTTGAAAAATACTTTTCCCCACTCAGGCAATCCATCAGATCATCCATTCTCGACAATGGAAATCTATACATGATGGTTATCTTGTTGATCGCTCTCGAGTCGGTGCACATCCTCCAACCTCCATCCTTCTTCGGACTGAGTACCGTTGGAACCGCACATGGACTCAATCTTTCCCTGACCAATCCTTTGTCCAATAGTTCCTGGACTTGTCTTTTAACCTCCTCATTCTCTTGCGGCGTCAACCTGTACGCATCTTTATTTGGAAAACTAGCTCCCGGTATGAGGTCTATATGATGATTCACACTCCTCATCGATGGAAACGAATGAGTTAATTCATCCACTATGATGTCAGCGAACTCTTCCAGCAGTTCCTGAATATCATCTGGTAGATCGTCCACTCTTGTGCTAGTCAGAACAATCCTCGGCTTTCTGACCACAAAGAATTGTGGATCTTCCCTCTTTTTAACCTCTTTAAGAAGTTCCTTCCCACTCATGAGAAGTACTGTGTTGTTTACTTCCGACTTCACCTCTTTATCCTTTATTGGAAGCAACATATGGTTGCTCCCATTCTTCTCCAGTGTATATGTGTTCATTCTCCCATCATGAATCACATTTCTGTCATATTGCCATGGTCTACCCAGCAATAGATGACAAACATCCATAGGAATGACATCACATAAAATCTTATCATTATATCCTCCTATCTTGAATTCAACCAAGCATTGTTTAGTAACAGTTACCTGGTGTCCTTTTTATAGCCACGAAACTTTGTATGGAGTTGGATGATCAGTTGTCTCCAACTTAAGCTTCTCTACCATCTCTGTAGAAATGAGATTATCCATGCTACCGCTGTCTACAATGACCTTGCACACCCTATACTTGGTCTTGCAAGTTGTTCTGAACAGTCTGGTCCTTTGGACTGAGCTTTCCACCTCTTTCTCAGGTGTCAAAAGGACTTTTCGCATCATCAACGATCTTCCACCCTCTGCATCTTCTGCCTCAGCATCATGCCTCTGCGCTTCAGTGATGTGAGCTTCTCCAATATCCTTCTTTTTCTCTGGACACTCATAAGACTTGTGCCCATTCTTTCCGCATGTGAAGCATGTAATTACTCCACCTCTTCCTCTTCCTCTACCTCTGGTACGAGGAAAAGTATTGCTTTCAGTATATCTTCCACTCTGATCTGTATGTTGCCCTCTCTGTTCAACATATGGCCCTCTCTGTGAGGTTCCACCTCTTTCAACTTTACCCTGAGGTTTCTTCCATTCCTCCTTGGGCTTCTGGTGTTTCTCCTAGGCAACTTCTTTGCCTCTGGGCTGACTTTTGCCTCACCCTCACTGACCTTGCTTACGGCTCAGCTTCTCCTCAGCTTTCAAATTCATATGATAAGCATCATCCACAGTTTGGATGGTTATCATGCTCAATTCATCCTGAATGTCATATCTCAGGCCATTCAGATATCTAGTAACCTTCTCATCATCGCTCTCCCGATGACCTGCTCTGATGTTCAGTCGATAGAATTCCTCAGTGTATTCTTTCACTGTCATCAACTTCTGTCTCAGGTTCTGTATCCTCCTGAACAGAGTAATTTGATAATCTCTCGGG